>JAXDDW010000120.1:575000-585000 GCA_034670385.1 Hoplostethus mediterraneus | reverse complement strand
CTCCTCTCTCCGCCTCCATCTCGTCATCCTCCACCTGCGTATCTATCTCTTCATTCTCTATCTTCCTCCTCCTGCTGTCTCTTCAGTCTGGATGCACTTGGATGAAGCGGTACGCTCTCAAGAGCATACCACAGGACATTTTTAAATTCAACTCTTTCACTCGTTCTCTCTCTCTTCCCGACTGCCTCTCTGCCATTCTATCTATCACTCCTTCATCCCTCTATCTCCGTTCCCCTCTCTGTCTGGTTTACCCTTCACCTGCCTCCCATTCTTCTTCTCTCTTTCTTTTTTATTCACTGACCAGTAAAACCTTTCCACAATCAGCTTCATTGGTAATGTGTTTATAGTGTCCTGCACACACACACACACACACACACACACACACACACAACAGGAATAATGGAGAATCAAGGGAAAGATGAAGGGAAGGAGGAGAAAGATGATAATGTGACAGTAAAGACGGAGGGCAAAGGATGAAGCGATAAGATGAAGTGAAGCAGTGAAGGATAGAACGGTAGAGGTGAGAAGGAAGGGATGGGTGAACGATAAGAGAGCGACGGATGATGGATCGTCCTGTAAAATGACGAGAGAGAGAGAGAGAGAGAGAGAGAAAGAGAGAGAGAGAGGATATCTGTGATGGGAGGGTCGCTGAGCAGAATAAAAGTGAAGGGATGGCAGGGGCAGAAGACGGATCGAGCTAATGTGGAGGGCAAGAAGAAATAGAGACTGATAAAAGAGGAGATTAAAAGAGGAGAGAGAGACTTGGAAGACGGGGACGGGATGAGAAAAGTGATTGATGGACGGACAGATGTGGGACCGGGTGAGGAGAGGTCGGGATATTAAGACGGAGAGGGAGGGAGTCGGAGACATACAGAGAGAAAGATGAAGGGAAGGGACATAAAATGAGAGAGGGGGAGAAGAAAGGTCGGGAGAGGCAATGACAGGAAGTGGAAAACAGACAGATGGAGAGAGGACGAGAGAGGACGAGAGAGAGCGACAGAGAATGACAGATAATGACACAGAGAGAGAGATGTTTAGAGAGAAGAGGCAATAAGGAAGCATTACAGGCGATGGAGAGAGAGAGAGAGAGAGAGAGAGAGAGAGATAATTGTATTGGACAGAGAATTGAGAGGGAGGTGAGAGAGAGAGATAAGATGTAAGTTGAGATGGGAAGCTTGTGTGACTCACATTGTCTCCTCCGCAAGCTATTAGTGATTTAATCACTCTGACATCAGTGTGTGTGTGTGTGTGTGTGTGTGTGTGTGTGTGTGTGTGTGTGTGTGTGTGTGTGTATCATACCAGATTACCCTGAGCTACTGCAGTCAGGAACTGGCTCATCAGTCTTCCACAACAGAGTACATCCATCATCTCAGACTATGGTTTCTCAGTCTCCGGGTTGAGACCCAAAACAGGTCTCAGACCAGCTGCTGGAGGTCCAGATACCGAAACCAGAGACCAGCCAGTCAGTCTGGTCCACCTCATATGGTGTTTGTTGTTATATGTTATTAGTAGTAGTAGTAGTGGTAGTAGCAGTAATGATTGTAGCAGTAGTTGTAATAATAGTAGTCGTAGTAGTAGTAGTAATACTCCTTGTATCAGTAGTAGTAATGATTGTAGTCGTAGTAGTGGTAGTAGAAGTAATAATTGTAGTAGTAGTAATGATTGAAGTAGTAGTAGTGTAGTATGAGTAATGACAGTAATAGTAGTAATAATAGTAATGATAGTAGTAGTAGTAGTAGTAATGACTGTAGTAGTAGTAGTAATGATAGTAGTAGCAGTAGTAATGATTGTAGTAGTAGTAGTAGCAGTAGTAGTAGTAGTAGTAATAATGATAGTAGTAGCAGTAGTAATGATTGTAGTAGTAGTAGTAGTACTAGTAGTAGCAGTAGTAGTAGTAGTAGTAATAATGATAGTAGTAGCAGTAGTAATGATTGTTGTAGTAGTAGTAGTAGTCGTAATGATAGTAGTAGCAGTAGTAATGATTGTAGTAGTAGTAGTAGTAGTAGTAGTAGCAGTAGTAGCAGTAGTAGTACTAGTAATCCACCTTGCCAACAGTATAATCCCTGGGGAACCTTTTGAAGTTGGTGAGATGAAAAGCTGTTTCGTGTTGACAGTGGTAACTCACTGGTGATGAGTTCAGGTCTGGAGGTGAGACACTACATTTCAGACACTTCAGACATGAGTAATTGTCACTCCCCTCAGACAGAGATTGTCACAACACCGTCTGTTATGGATGACTGATTACCTGCTTCAAGTTGTCATCACCGACACAATCCACTCAACACACCAACTCGTAATTTCAAGCCTGTGTATTGAAAAGTGTAATTATCATCGTCTACAATCAGCATCAACCATTTTCTCATGTAAAATCTCACCAACTACAGTAAAAGCCCTTTCTCGTCACGCTGAGCAATCAGTGCAGTAACTTATATTTTAAGTAGTTATAACCTGACAACTGTTTTACTGTGATTGCATTTACATACGTTTTGCAAAACGTTTTGATTAGTCCTGATATTTATTGGAATAACTCCCATAACCCACTCTTAACCATTTCTGCAATCTTATCTAACATCCTAATACTAGAAAATCCCCAATATGTTTCTTGTCTTAAAGCGACTTACAAAGGTGACACTAGACACTTGACACTATGTGGGTATCAAACCCACGACCTTGAGAGTGAGAGTCTAATGCTCTACCTACTGAGCTGTCCGGGCCAGACACTAGCATTGGCATTAGCATTAGCATTAGGGGTTTGATTAGGATTTCACCCCATTAGTCTGATACTGCCATATCCTTGGACTAGTATGCAATAATGCTAAAACAGAGGTCATCGATCTAATTGGATTTAACAGTGCCCTTTGACCAATCAGAGGGTGAGCTGTTGAGGCCATGCAGATCAAAAACCACTTCCCTCGCCAGGAATTGAATCGGCAGAATGCAAACGTGCAGATACAAAAGGGGAAAAGTGGAAGAACAGAGGAGGCAAACTTAAAGGTGTTTAATGTAGCTTTTTAACGTCAACAAATGATTCCTACCTTAATTCTGAGACAGTATAATTACCGTAAAGAAGTGAGATCACTGCTGAGAATATTGGCAGCCTCTACTGGCCTGTACACTTACAGTGGGGAAGGAACCAGTGGGGTTTATGGGAAATGTGGTCTTGCTTTTGAGAAACACTGGCACTAACAACATGACTGGAGTAAAACAGAGGCTGTGGTCACATTTGTTTAAGGTAATTACACCGAGGTTTTGCTGTGATTTAACACTGATGTCTGATGGTTAAAAATGTACCACCTCCACCATAACCGACGTGGAGAAAATGTAACTCATCCTGCATAAGTTCATTAGAGCAGACCAAAACAAACAAACAAGTTGTTTGGCGGTAATTCGATCACTTTGTGCCCAATTAATTCTGTTAGTTTGTTGAGAAATTTTCCCGGCATTTTTAAAACTGCAAGCAAACTGGCAGTTGAAGTTAAAACGTTGGATCCACAGCTGGACCCCCCCCGGAGGCTACACCCAGGACTTAGTGGTCAGCGAACCAAGGACCGAGGCCTTTTAATGTGGGCTCGGCGTGACAGGGTGTGCCCCTGGTTCTCCAGAGGAGCAGGGAGGCTCCAGGCAGAAGGGGGGAGGTCAGTGGGAGTCTCTGTCCACTGCTGAGGCTCTAATCATGGGCACGGAAGAGCAGGAGGCCAGCCTGTAGCCGCAGCTCCTGGTAGGTCTCTGAGCCAGGATTACAGAGTGCAGTCCGCAGGGGTTTGATCACTGGGTTTCACTGGCAAATGAGGGTGTGTTAGTGTGTGTGCCTATATGTGTGTGTGTGCTTGTATGTGTGTGTGTGTACGTGACCACAGGAGTTTGATCATAGGGACCTTGCTCTCTGTGTGTGCGCGAGTGTATATGTGTCTGTGTGTGTGTGTGTGTGTTTGCTTGGACTGCAGGGCTAAACAAACAACCGCAGGGAAAGAGGACAGTGCTGAGAAAAGAGAGGGATGAGAGAGGGAGGAGAGGAAAGCGCACGAAACAAACGGTAGCTCTCTGCGGGGCGCGTGCTGAAGCTTTACCGTGCAGGATGTTCAGTAAGCCTCAGAGCTGCTACAGGTTGTCGCGGTCTCACTTCTAGGATAATGCTAATCGCCTACGGTGACTCAACATACTGTATTACTCAACATACAGACAGAGATTTCTACACAGACACAGAGCAGGTTTTGGTGCCAATTCTCTCATCACATATTGGGGTGAGGTGAGAAAACGGATGATTAATGGATAGATTTTCATCCTGCAAGGAAATAGTAGTTTTAATTACATCCCCCCTCAACGGACAACTTGTTGCCCTTCTCTCAGACCCCCCAAATCAACTGGCCTTTCCCCTGCTGAACATCAGCGCTGCCAGATGAAGAGAGCGGGAGGAAAAGAGAGAGTAACGGGTTAAAACGGTGCTGAGAGGAAGCCAGAGGTGCTCTGCGGTTGTGTGTGTGTGTGTGTGTGTGTGTGTGTGTGTGTGTGTGTGTGTGTGAGAGGCACAGCCAGTCTAACTGCTAAGTGCTGAGGAAAAATGTCAATAAGCAAACAACAGATGCCATGCGTCGCATTGATTCGAACGCGCTGATGAATTGTAAAACACACGAAAAGACACTCGCGCACACACACACACACACACACACACACACACACACACACACACACACACACACACACACACACACACACACACACACACACACACACACACACACACACACACACACACACACACACACACACACGCGCCACGGTTGTTGTTGCAGATTTCGAGTGAGGAGCTTTTAAAGTTGTTAAAGTTGTTGACTTAAGCTACTTAACTTTGACTGCTGTGACCCAAGAGACGCAGAGAGAGATGAGGAGAGAGAGAGAGAGAGAGAGAGGGGGAGGGATAGGAGAAGGAGTTAGAGGGATAAACCGAGAGGAAGGACAGAATAAAAAGGCATGGAAAGGGAGAGGCGGGGAGACGAGAAGATAAAATGGAACAAGAGGATGAAATGGAAAGGGAGAAAGAAGGAGAGAGTATTCCTCCTTGGTCAAGATCTCTCTCTACTTCTTTTTCTCTCCCTACTTTCCTCTTCCATTTCGCTCGCTCTCTTTCTCTCCCTTTTCCCTCCCTCAGTCTCCCTCTCTCTGTTTTTCTCTCTCTCAGACAGAGCATGACTGTGCCGAAATACGATTTGCTCTTTAATCTTCATAATCCGTTCGGCCAATGAATGTTTTCCTTTAGTAATTAAAGTGCAAACAACGGATATGCGTCTGGCACACGCACACACACACACGCACACGCACACGCACACACACACACACACACACACACACACACACACACACACAGGTAGGAGGATGAAGGCATTTTCATGAAGGTAAATGGGAGAGAGAGAGGGAGAAGAAAGGGAGGGAGAAGAGAGGGAGTGAGAGGGAAAGAGAAAAAGGGAGGAGAGAAAGAGAAAAAGAGAGAGAGAGAGAGGGAGGTGATATCATACATGCTTAATATTTAATATTCCAGTCCGGACACAAGCAACAATGGAAAAACAACTCGGACAACAACAAAGCTCCCTCGTCTCTTTTAAGACTCCCTTCAGTCCTCCCATTTCTCTCTCTTTCTATCACTTTCTTTCCATCGCCTCCCCCTTTGTTGTGCTTACAATGGGCGGGATCAGAAGTTGCTACGGCAACAAACAGGAGGAAAAAAAAAACCAAAAAACAGAAACCCCTGTCATCCCTATGGAGACGGCGGAATCCCAGCATCATTTTTTTTTCAGTCCGACGGGGGGTGAAGGGGAACGAAAAGAAAAAAGAAAGGAAGGCAGAGAAATGGAGGGTGGTGGTGGTGGTGCAAAGTGTATATGTGCTCATTAGCAGACCATTAGCATTTGAACTTGAAAAGAAGAGGAGGAAGAAGAGGAGAGAAGGGAAAGGAAGAGATGAAAAGGAAAGAAATGTGACTGCGGCTTCTGAACACTGTCCCTACACGTCACAACGCAAACAGTACTGAGATTACTGGGTACTGTTAATACCTACTGCTTAGTACACACAATCCAAACAACAAATACCACGGCGTATTACTCTCTCGCATTGACATCTACTGTTCAGTGTATAAACAATCCTGATAGTGCACGATGTTCAATATCAGATATCAGCCGGTCAGCGCCGTCCACCGCTGATACGATGGCCTCGCTGACCACAGCTACAAAAAAAAACCTGCACATTTCATTTTGAGGTAGCAACATATCCCAGAGTTTCCCTGCTATTGGATAGGTGGTGGGGTATGGAGGGTTAAATGCGACAATATTAAATAAATAAATCATTAAATAAAAGGGGAAATATATGAACAATTAATTAATTAAAATGGGAAATATAATATATGTAATTGTTCATTTCCACATTTATTTAATTATTTCCATATTTAATGATTTATTTAATGATTTATTTAATGATTTCCATATTTAATGATTTATTTAATGATTTATTTAATGATTTATTTAATTACTTCCATATTTAATGATTTATTTAATGATTTATTTAATTACTTCCATATTTAATGATTTATTTAATGAATTATTTATTTAATATTGTCGCATTTAACCCTCTATAGCGGGTCACCCTGCCTTAAAGAGCTGCTAACCCTAAGGCCGTGGTTCCACCTGTCTTTTCAATTTCCGGGAACCGGAAATCCGAACACATATCTGGCCAAAGAGCTCGCATTTAACTGTCGAGTGTAGACGCTTGTGTGTTGTCCGATGAGCAGATTCCCATTACCGAGATCGCATGAAACGACAGGTGTAACCACGGCCTAAGAGAAGTTCATCAGTCTGGCTTTAAGTGGAGAGTTTTAGTGTCCAATGATGGTCTAAATGCTATTTCAGATGCCTTTTTTATCCCGAGGAAAGAACTGAATCCTTCTCATTTGCTTTGAAAATGGTTAAATGTAGTCATTCAATATTGGCACAACTTCAGTCTAAAAATATCAGCATCAGTATCAGCCACTTTACTTTACTAATATTAAGTAAGTAAGACCAGCAGTAAGTACTACCCATACTATCCGTACTGCTGACTGTGAAGGTTGTGTTGTATTGGCTCATTGTAACCCACTAAATCAAATCAAATCACATGTATTTGTATAGCGCTTAATCACTGTTACCGTCTACCTGACAATTTCAACATAATACACTGGAAGTGCGTCTTGCATCGCATTGGTGTTTCCGTCTGGCTCGTTTCACCATCATTCATGCTGCCAAGCGCCAGGGTTGGCTTTTTCCTCCCTCCTCCTCATTTGTCTTCCCACCCAAATGTTGGAAACACCCTTGGGTTTTCAGTACGAACAACATTGGCTTCTGAAATCGTTTTAAACTCAATATATCGAAAAACAGATAAGCAGGTGCTACACAATATTCAGACATGCTGATTGTAGGAATTGAAGAATACTGAAATGGTGGGTGATGGGGGAGGAAGGAGAGAGGAAATGAGCAAATGTAAATGAAGGGGGGGGGGGGGGTGATGGGGGTGCAAGGAAAGGAGTGAGAGGAAGAAACTATATGACACTAGCTAGATGAGCATAAACACACCTGTCTCCAAGTAGCATAAGCTGGTGACACACACACACACACACACACACACACACACACACACACACACCATACCTGCAGCAACAAGCAAACACTCATATATACATATATGCATTTGTGCATGCACAGGTAGACACACACACACACACACACACACACACACGTCAGCTCGAATGCGCACGCACGTTCACACATTAGCTCATGTACACATACAGTACGCCGCTCTCGGGGATTTGCAGTTCAAAGGATGTCTTACTTTGGGAACAGCTTTGGGTTAGTCTGCCTACTTTGGTGGCAGACGGAGAAACAGGTTGCAAATATCAAACACTTTGCAGCACGCTCGCTCGCACACACACACACACACACACACACACACACTCACACACACACACACACACACTCACTTTCCTCGCAGTTCCTCTCTCAGTCTAGAAAGGAACATCTCGCCAAAGGGGAGACGTGTTTAAAACGTACAAGCTGACTTCTTCCTCACCAGCAGCTAAGAATGATCACAGCTCCTCTGCCAGCTTTGCCAAAAACACTAGGAGGATATGTTTCGGCTTCATTAGCACATAATGGAATGTGCCAGTAAAGAAACTTGTGGAGCGGCACTTCACCCGTACTTCACCTCAGTACAACGGAAATAATGAAACAAATCCATTTTGTCCTCACAGGCGCCGGTCATATTCTACTCTTTATCAATGTAATTCCTATTATTTCTGATGGTGTGATCATCACATCAGAAAGCAAACTATTTTCCCCTCAAGTCATACAGTATTCGGAAAGCTGCCAATGAGCTTTTGTTCATATCTACAGTTGTGATGAGTTTTTCCAATTACTATTTAACTTGAGTGCTCGTGTCTGGATGAGAAGTCTATTAAGTCTAAGTGAAAATAGGAAAGGTTGAATATGATTGTCACTTGCAATATGAAATAGTTTTAGCGTTTTTTTTTGACAAACATTTTTGCTTCCAAAAAATGTGACGGGGTTGGTACATAACACAAAATGCGACTAGACACACACACACACACACGCGCACGCACACACACACACACACACACACACACATAGGACAGGGCAGTGAACAGGTGTTGGCACAGTTTGGTGGCGACTGAAACTCATAATGAGCAGCCAGGGGAGAGGACCACACACACACACGGACCACACACACACAGACACACAGACACACACAGACACACACAGACACACACAGACACACACACACACACACACACACACACTTGTCTGTCTTGGCTGTGACTTGGTGCTGCAGTGCTGCAGGTCAGAAGGAGGCTAAGAATAAACTGACCCTGCTGAGCCTCTCTCTCTCTCTCTCTCTCTCTCTCTCTCTCTCTCTCTCTCTCTCTCTCTCTCTCTCTCTCTCTCTCTCTCTCTCTCTCTCTCTCTCTCTCTCTCTCTCTCTCTCTCTCTCTCTCTCTCTCTCTCTCTCTCTCTCTCTCTCTCTCTCTCTCTCTCCCTCCCTCCCTCCCTCCCTCCCTCCCTCCCTCCCTCCCTCCCTGCCTGCCTGCCTGCCTGCCTGCCTGCCTGCTGAAATTGCCTTTGACCTCTTGAGCCCCACACACACACACACACACACACACACACAGGCTGTCAGCGCTCATGTTCACCCTTTGCACGCACAGTCTAACTCCCCTGACTCGTGCGTACTGTACCCCCCCCCTGGTTAACACAGAGGGAGCGGGGGGGCTCTATTCTGGTGACGGCGGATGGCGGATGGCAAAGTGGCATTTTCATCGCCTAGCGCCCCGTTTAGTATTTCGGTGAGTCACCGTGAACTTGACTGTGCCTTCGTGGGAGGAGAGGCACAGCGGGGGGGGGAGGAGGATGGGGGGGCGTGTCAGTGACGACAAAATCGGCGCTGTGCAATTTCGGTGTCAGCGTTTTGCGCCGGCGCCACCTGCCCGCTCGGATCGTGTCGAACGCAAAAAAAAAGTGCGGGTGGGTTCTTACGACGAGTGATGATGCAGGCGTGAGGCTTTTTTTTTTGTGGACGATATAAATCCCTTCGACAAGACAGGACATGAACGAGGCCGCGGAGTCGCTCGTGGCTGTCGCTGCGCCTCCCCGGGTGAGGAGATCAAATGGGGGGAGGCGCAGATGGAAGCAGTGACAAATAGTAGATGTAGTAGGAGTCACTGTCTATACACACACACACACACACACACACACACACACACACACACACACACACACACACACACACACACCACACACACACACACACACACACACACACACACACACACACACACACACACACACACAGAGAGAGAGAGGAGCTTCTGGACGTTCATTCATCACCGAGCTCTGGGAAATCCAATACACCTTTCCCTCTCCTCCGCTTCACTCCATCTTTCTTTTTCTTCGTCTCCATCCACCCCTCCGTT
>JAXDDW010000120.1:557500-570000 GCA_034670385.1 Hoplostethus mediterraneus | reverse complement strand
AATAAGGGAGCAGGTAGAGCTTTAGTAGCTTGTTCAGCTTGACAGGACAGGAGTGTTGGACGGGACGCTCTTTTTAACCGCCCCGAACGGAACCGGAAGGAGAGTTTCGTAAGACCAAGACGTGCTGACGGCGTCTCCCTACTCACATGGTCTCGTCGTTCTGAAACTCCAGCTTCCCGGCGGCCGGTTCGTAGTCCTCCCCTTCTTTGGCGGTGCCGTCCACGGTCCGGTAGGGAACGGCCACCAGGCCCCGAGCGCCCGACGTCCTCTGGACCTTCACCTCCATCACGCCTACGCTCTCACTCACCCTCTGACTGCCGCTCTCGAAGGTGAAGATACCTGGGAGGAAGGGAAGGAAAGGAGGAAGTCATTTGGAGACAGGTTTAGCAGCAGAGAGGGGAATGGAATGAGAGTGAGGAAGACAGATTAGGTTGATGAACACCCCCGCTCTCGCTCGCTCTCCAAGCTGTATATACAGTAGAGCACCGAGAGCAGAGAGGATAATAGATTACCACCCACTCTCTCCAGACAACAGATAATAAGTATTAGGTAAACGCCCACTCTCCACTCATCCTCCCTCACCTTAATTCTCTTTGGATGTTATCAAAGTCCTATAACCCAAAAGCAACTGGTGAGGGGCCGGGAACTGTTTTAACCCTCCGGTGACTGGGACTGTATGCTGTTCATCTACCTGGAGTCAACGCTAAGCTCAAGCAAAAACACTCACTGACTTCTATCCAAACCATGCATGTTCAGGTATGGTGATGTGATTCTATTTTGTGCTCTATCGAGGTATAAAGAGAATTTCATTTTCACACATAAGGTTTGGAAATACTCAAGGAGGAAGCCATCGCACCAGATCCCGTCTTTCGACCGGCTGCTTCTTGTCGCACAGTATGCAGTCAAGATTTATTTCCCCGTGCATGTGTTCATCCAAGGCCCACTTGCTGTCTGGAATTGCATTTGTTGCCTATCAACATTTGCTCACTGAAAATGGTGTCAGGAAGCAGCATGAGATTTATTGACCTCCATTGATGCAAGAGCAGCTTTTTATACTGTGGATGAAGACGGCAACTTCAGATAGATTAAGATGAGACTTTAATGAGCCCCAGGGGGAAATTGGTTGCAGCGGCAAATAATAAGACACAACAAAAATAAAATTGAATGAATGAAATGAAAATGAAAGTTAACTTCAAAATGTAAATAAAATAAAATTCAAACAAAACAAAACTGAAGACAGGTTCCTGCAGGGCAGCGTACAGCTTCCTCTTACCTGCATGGTCGTCATCGTAGATGGTCACCGTGGCGGTGTGGGCGTCGCCCAGCACGGCCTTGGGGGTGGCGCTGGAATCCAGAGGGGCGGAGCCATGCTCGGGATAACCAACCACGCGAGGGTTGCTGAGGTGGACGTAGAAGTACTCGTCCTCCTCGAAGATGTCGTCGTCGATCACCCCAATGGTGATCTCTGGAAAAGCGACAGCAAGGACGTTTGTTATTTCACTTGTTTTAAAAGAAAGTGTGATTTTAAAACTGAATATTTATTCAAATGGACTTTTTTTTTTTTTGCAGTGTAGCTTCAGTCCCTAAAACAAGTTGTTGGAAAATGATGTGTCGTTGTGCTTTTTACCTTTGAGGGTTTCTCCGGGTTTAAAGAGCAGCGTTCCCTCGGCAAACTCATAATCTGAACCTGCATTGGCTGTACCATCTTCTGTACGATAGTCCACCTGGGAGAGAGACATAGAGAGAGAGAGAGAGAGAGAGAGAGAGAGAGAAGATAGATGGTGGAGAGAGAGAGAGAGAGAGGGAGATGGAAAGACGAGGGAAGAGATAGAGAGAGGCGGAGAGAGGGAGAGAAAAGAGCGGGCCGGAAGACAAAACGGACGTGAGCAGATATGAAGAGGGCAGATAAACATGGAGGGGGGAAAAAAAGGGAGAGCACGTAGAGACAGAGATGGAGGGAGGCGGCAAAGAAAGAGAGGGGAGTCGGTTTGGGGGGGGGGGGGGACGCAGACAAGGACAGAGGGGGGAGACGGAACAAGAGTAACAGCTTCATTATGCCGAGCCCTCTGGTCAGAAACAGGGAGATAATAGAGACTCTGAAGAGAGCGCGACAAAAGTCACGCTCTCCGCTTCCCCTGTATCCCCTCCTCTCTCCAATAGTAATGCATTACATGTAATCAGATTACAGTGATCAGATTCTGAGCTGTCCTCTGCTATAGGTGCTATACAAAAGAAATTGGATCATCTGGGGAAAAAGTGGGTGACTACTATACATTCTGGAGGCATGCTGGTCGTCTGTAGGCGTCGCTGACTCAGTGTTGGCGGTGCTATCGCTAGTTACTCTCCTCCCTCTCCTCCCTCTCCTCCCTCTCTTCTATTTTTAGCCCCTCGTCAAAAGTGTCCAAGTGACACAACTCAAAAAGCTCCATTTTTTTTTTTTTTTCACTTAGCGAAACATTGCCGGTGCTGTGCCCAGCCTCGTTTCCACGTTGTTGTTTTTTTTTCGTAACTCTAACTCTAGGAAATGAAGCGGAATAATCCAAGTGAAATGATTGAGCGTGAGCGAATGTGATGAGTCACATTTAATGTTATTACAACGTATACGGGTTGCCTCTCAGCCAATCCCGTTGCTCGGTTGGAACTAACTCTTGCATGAAATCAATTACTTACTGTAACTAGTTGAAGTTGCTTGTACAACATTTGCTATTCTTATCTCGCTCACTTTTTCTTTCCCTCTTGTTCTCCCTCTCCTCTCCTCTCCTCTCTCCTCTCCTCTCCTCTCTCCTCTCCTCTCCTCTCCTCTCCTCCAACACCATGTTCATGAGTAAGAATCAGGCCCAGAGTAGGAAAAGTGCCAAGGATGTGAGTGAACTCGATCCAGAGCAGGTTTTCTTTTTTCTCTGGTGTCTGTTTTTGTCTGCCTGAGTGTCTCTTGGCCTCTTTCCATCCCGCCAATCCATTGACTTTAATTTGCTGCCTAACCCTGACCTAACCCTAACCCTGCCTAACCTAAACTTAACCTAACCCTAACCTAGCCTAAGTTGTCATGGTTGTCATAAGTCATGGAGTTGTTCTTCCATGACAGGACCAACAACACCCTCGCAACTTTTCTCTTTTAATCACACATTATGTCAGTTACGGACCTCCCAACAGAGTTGAATCTAGTGCACAAACACACACACACACACACACACACACACACACACACACACACACACACACACACACACCACACACACACACACACCTTGACAGTAACTCCTGCGTCTCCTCCATGCCTGGCCACGGTCAGTTTGAGGGAGCCGCAGTTCTCAAAGCACTGGTAGAGAGAGGGTTCAAACTCCATCCTGATGGTGTGGGGGTCGTCCTCCTGGGCGTGCGGCTCGTGGCTGCTCACCACCTGGGCGGGGAGAAAGCACACCACACACACACACACACACACACACACACACACACACACGCGACGTAGGAGGTGAGTTCCCGTAACGGTAAAGGTTTACAGTAACGATTGATACATGGAGGGTAAAGGAAAATTGGAAAGTAGTGGTTGTGCTTTTGTGTGTGTGTGTGTGTGTGTGTGTGTGTGTGTGTGTGTGTGTGTGGTGTGCGCGCGCGCGTGTGTGTGCGCGTTACCTTGCGAGCCTGGTCGGCGGCGTGCTTCTTGAGGATGTTGCCGGCTCCGATCATCATCCTGGTTGCCTGGATACGGTAGAACGCTCTGCTCTTCTGCTGCTGCACCAGGACCTGCTCGGCAAAAATCAACCAACAAGTAAACCAATCAAATCACAGTTACCAAGTTCATTTCTATTGATCCTCACAGGGAAATTGTCAAGGACACTTGGGTGCTTGGGACATGGACAGACTGGCAGCGCTACGGGTGTATATATATACGCTCTATGGTTGTGAGCAAGCTTGTTCCCTCCACTCAACGTACACAGCGGCACACAAAGAAAACCCCAGAATGAACCTCATGTACTTCTACTTGATCTATCGCTGACTGTTTCAGCCAGAATGTGAGGGTAACCATTTACCTGCCTCGACAATTCTCCCCCCTGAATAAAAGTGAACAAATTGCCCACTGTTGCTGCGGAGTTCATTGGATTAATCGTGGCCTCTGGAGAGGGTGATTTATTAAAACTTTAACAAGGGAGGCGAGCCGGCGGATTGCCATTTCACCGCCCGATTCCCATAAAATCTGCAGTTATTTACAGAGGTGCATTCAGCTGGCTTAGTGTTAATAAGACACACGCATATTAAGCTATTATTCTGCAGCTAGTGGGCCGAACGTGATGACTGTCCAAATCCCCTGACCACTGGGTGTTAAAGCACATTTCTTTACCTTATTTAATACACGATGTTAACCCGTATATATACCCAGGCAAGCATCCATCCATCAAGTGCCTATACTCCTTTTTCTTCCCCCTCCCGAGCAAACATCTCCTACCGAGAAATAACGCGGGGGGGGGGGGGGGGGGAGGAAGGGGAGGAAGAGGGGGAGGAGACTTGGACAGCTCCTGTGTTTCGGGGCATTATGGATGAGACTTCAGCTGTGGATAAAATATGTACGCGCTTGGATGGAAGTGTCTGCCAAATAGCAGTCGGTACCGAATGTGCCATTTTGTCTGAATAGTCAAACAAAAGGATAGTGTGTGTGTGTGTGCGTGTGTGTGTGTGTAAGAGAGAGAGAGAGAGAGAGAGAGAGAGAGAGAGAGAGAGAGAGAGAGAGAGAGACAGCGAGAGTGTAGCTGATAGCCATCTCTTCTCCATAACTTCTCTTTGTAATTAAGAGTGTGTGTGTGTGTGTGTGTGTGTGTGTGTGTGTGTGTGTGTACAGCTGGGTTTCCCCAACATTTCAAAAAGTCTTCCCCAACCTGATAGTTCGCCATCTCAATGAGCTGCTCCATGTCTTTGTCCGGGTGCCTCTGCTTCAGCTCCTTCAGCGTCCTCGCCCATGTCCCTGCGGGCCTCGTCCTCCTCGTCCTTGGCTCCTCCCTCTTCCATCAAGCCCCCGTGACAGTTCAGCCCCATCTGCCCGTCCAGCTCCAGCATGTCCATCTTGGTGAAGCCCCCCGGGCCCAGCGCTCCCCCGCCGCCGCCGCCTCCCCCGTCCGTCCCCCCGCCGTCCGGCCCTCCCTCCGTCTCGATGATGATGCCGCGGTTCTTGTCGGCGCGGTAACGCTTGCGGACGTACTTGTAGAAGAGGAGGCGGCGGTCGGCCACCCAGGCCTGGACCACGCACAGGGGGAAGAAGAGGAAGGTCAGCACCGCCTCCCATAACTGCAGGAGAGAGAGGGAGAGAGAGAGAGAGAGAGAGAGAGAGAGAGAGAGACATTGGTTGTTAGTTGTTCCAGGGTATTACAATTAATTTGACACTGACAAACCGATGTTTCAAAATGTTGTCCAATATTACACTTGTTCTGCAGGAAATGCAATTTATTTTCTCACTTCCTGTTTTGGCAACATGTTGACACTGTTGACACTGTGCCACGCAAGTGAAGCGCCTCTTGAACTGAAAGAGCTTTATTGTCCATATTATGTCTGCACTGCACAGAAGTGAGAGAAAAGGAAGGTCGGGATTGCCCATGGACACACACACACACACACACACACACACACACACACACACACACACTCACACACACACACCCTTCTCCTTTTAATCTATTCCTCTTGTCATCATTTCCCCATGTGAATAGTCATTGTGGAAAAACCCACCCTTCACCCTCTCCTTCCCTCCTTCCCTCACTCTTCCTATTCATCCCTTCATTTCTCCGTTCTCTCCGTAGCATCAGATCCCTGCATGCTTCCCTTTTCCAATCCCTCCATCTCTCCATCCCTTCACTTACGGACGGATGTAAGCAAAGACACTCCATGCTACCTATCTCTTCCTCTCCATCCTTCGTTCCCTCCTTCCCCTCCTCTCCCTTCTTCCATCCCTTCATCCATCTATCACTCCAACTTTCCACCTATCCCCGCTATCCTGTCCCTCCTTTCAAACTTTCTTCCTTCTTTCCAATCCCGGTCCTCCAATCTTTCTCTTTACTTCCATCTGCCCTTTACATCCATCCATCGCTTCCTCCAACATTCCTTCAATTCCTACCCACACTTAATCCATTCGTTCCATCTATCCATCCCTCCTTAAACCTTCCCTCCTTTCCATCCACACTTTCCATTCAACGTTCCCTCCTTCGTTCCATCCATCCCGTTTCCCCACCCTCCTACCTTTCCTCCACCGTTCCTTTCCTTCCCTCCATCCACCCCTCCCTTTGAGCCTTCCCTCCTTCTTTCCATCCAGCCCCTCCATCCAAACCTTTCCCCCCCCCCGGTCCTCACCTCCACCTCTCCGGGGGAGAAGACGCTCAGAATCAGGTAGAGCCAGATGTAGGCGAAGATGCTCCAGGCCGCCGTGACGAAGAACACCCGGAGGTGTTTGATCTTGCGCGTCTCGCCGTCGGGTACCACGTACACACACAGGGCGATGATGACGAACATGTTGAAGGCGGCGCTGCCCACGATGGTGCTGGGGCCCAGGCTGCCGGCCTCGAAGTTGTGACCGCACACCTATCGGTTGTGGGGGAGGTGGGTGACAGACACGGGGTTGATCTACGGTCAGGTGATGATGTCACAGCTCCAAAAAGGTCAATATTTATTCAAGTTAAAGAAGAAAAAACATCTTATCTCATCCTAACTTGTTTACTTGCAACATGGATTCCATCACAGATTACAAATGTTGATTGTCTTCCAGTTTACATCCTTTACCATCATTACCATCATCTACCATCATCTACCATCCTCTACCATCATCTACCATCATCTACCATCATCTACCATCCTCTACCATCCTCTACCATCCTCTACCATCCTCTACCATCCTCTACCATCATCTACCATCATCTACCATCCTCTACCATCCTCTACCATCCTCTACCATCCTCTACCATCATCTACCATCATCTACCATCCTCTACCATCATCTACCATCCTCTACCATCCTCTACCATCCTCTACCATCATCTACCATCCTCTACCATCCTCTACCATCATCTACCATCCTCTACCATCCTCTACCATCATCTACCATCCTCTACCATCCTCTACCATCCTCTACCATCCTCTACCATCATCTACCATCCTCTACCATCCTCTACCATCCTCTACCATCCTCTACCATCCTCTACCATCATCTACCATCCTCTACCATCATCTACCATCCTCTACCATCCTCTACCATCCTCTACCATCATCTACCATCCTCTACCATCATCTACCATCCTCTACCATCCTCTACCATCCTCTACCATCCTCTACCATCATCTACCATCCTCTACCATCCTCTACCATCCTCTACCATCATCTACCATCCTCTACCATCCTCTACCATCCTCTACCATCCTCTACCATCATCTACCATCATCTACCATCCTCTACCATCATCTACCATCCTCTACCATCATCTACCATCATCTACCATCCTCTACCATCCTCTACCATCCTCTACCATCATCTACCATCCTCTACCATCATCTACCATCCTCTACCATCATCTACCATCCTCTACCATCCTCTACCATCCTCTACCATCATCTACCATCCTCTACCATCCTCTACCATCATCTACCATCCTCTACCATCCTCTACCATCCTCTACCATCATCTACCATCATCTACCATCCTCTACCATCCTCTACCATCCTCTACCATCATCTACCATCCTCTACCATCATCTACCATCATCTACCATCCTCTACCATCCTCTACCATCCTCTACCATCATCTACCATCCTCTACCATCATCTACCATCCTCTACCATCATCTACCATCATCTACCATCCTCTACCATCCTCTACCATCCTCTACCATCCTCTACCATCCTCTACCATCATCTACCATCCTCTACCATCCTCTACCATCCTCTACCATCCTCTACCATCCTCTACCATCCTCTACCATCCTCTACCATCCTCTACCATCCTCTACCATCCTCTACCATCATCTACCATCCTCTACCATCCTCTACCATCCTCTACCATCATCTACCATCATCTACCATCCTCTACCATCATCTACCATCCTCTACCATCCTCTACCATCCTCTACCATCCTCTACCATCCTCTACCATCATCTACCATCCTCTACCATCCTCTACCATCATCTACCATCCTCTACCATCATCTACCATCATCTACCATCATGTACGACCAGGATCAGACGTCATTTCGAGTGGTTCATGTTAGTGTCTATAATCTCACCACTATGTCGCATACCCACCTCGATAACAGACAGCAGGATCTCGGGGGCGCTGGAGCCCAGGGCCATTAGAGTGAGGTTCGAGACCGTCTCGTTCCAGATCCTCACCGTGGCCGTGGTGGTCTCGCCGTTTGGCTTCTTGATGGTGATCTCCTTCTCCTGGGAGGTTATCACCTAGAGGAGAGGAGAGGAGAGGAGAGGAGAGGAAAGGAAAGGAAAGGAAAGGAAAGGAAAGGAAGAGGAAAAACACGTAATTTAACTCTTCAGTAGCAGGATAAGTGTGTGGTTATTGGTGTGTGTGTGTGTGTGTGTGTGTGTGTGTGTGGCCTATGTCACCTACCTCTATCGAAGACATGAATCGGTCCGCTACGATGCTCATGCCCAGGAACATGTATATGAGAGCTACGAAGTAAACGATAGCCCGCGCCACTTTGTCCCCTACAGAGGGGTTCTGGGGGTTCCACACGGGCAGTACCACTCCTGAAATCAGAGAGGGGGAGACGAAAAATGTAAAGTTCATAAACAAGAGTCTTTCCAGCAACTGACAATAAATAAAGCCCTGCAACAACAGACCACGTGCAGGAGTCTATTTTCCTGTCGACAGCCGTATTAAAAGACCAACCCACCTTCCTGACAGGGGTCGCCGCTCGCTGAACAGTTTTTGGACTCCCCCTCCGATGAGTCGGCTTGGACCGATCCAGGGAAGGACAGGAGCAACAGGGAGCAGAGGAAGAGGAGCAGGGAGGAGGAGGAGGAGTAGGGGAGGAAGGACGGAGGCTGTGCCATGGCTGCAGGAAACCCCTCGCGCTGATTTCGACTGGAGTTTTTGCTGAGACTCTACTGGGTTCTACTGGGTTCTACTGGGTCGGCTCAGGTCAGTTTGACGTCCAGAACCTGAGGAAGAGAGAATCACACCACTTAGTGCACATTCACATGAAGCATTCCTCGACTGGTTTTGATTATTTGTATGTGCCTTGAGCAAGTATTGAGATAGAAACTGGTTCAACTTAAGTTCGCGGCACACGGTGGGGGAAAAACATGCCCCGTCAGCAAAAAAACTACATATAACAATATCCTTTATTTCTATTGCACTTTTCAAAAACACAAAGTGCTTTATAAACGGTGACAATCTACAGCAAAAGCAATAAAAGCCAGGTAAGAAATATCAAAGCGAGGCAGGAATCACAGAGGAGAGGTCAAACACAATAAGAAAAGGTCGTTAGATAGATGCAGGTCTAGAAAAATGATCAAATGAGTTTTAAGAAGTGATGGAAATGATCATATCTAATGCATGACTGTGTGTGTGTGTGTGTGTGTGTGTGTGTGTGTGTGTGCAGCCTGCCTGTCCTGTACACGCCGCCCTCCGCCCTCGGCTACACATTTCATCTCGCCGTGCAGTTTGTTTGACAGTCAACATTAGCCGAGCTGAGAACAACGTCGGACGCAGTTGAAACGTGTGGTGTGAGGGAACACTGGCCCAAAAGTTAGGGCGCAGCAGTCCAGACACACACACACACACACACACACACACACACACACACACACACATTATTTATTAACCCTAACTAACCCCTTAAAGAGGTAAGGACCAGCAACATGTCCTCACTTGGGAGGATTTCCCTCATCTTTCTTTCATTTGATCCTCGTAAGTATAGGAAGGCACACACACACACACACACACACACACAAACACACACACCTAGAAACAGACACATACATGCACACAAACACACACATGGAAATAGGCAGGCAGATACACACGTACGCAGAAATACAGAAACACTTCAATACACACAGTGTTAGTCAGTCAGCCTTGTACTCCAAAAAATTGCTGACCCAGCCTTCACACACACACACACACACACACACACACACACACACACACACACACACACACACACACACACACACACACACACACACACACACACACACACACACACACACACGCGTAGTTAGTCATCTGTCCTGACACGAGCAGGGAGTTGCTGACCCTGTCTCCATCTATCTTCCAGGGTCCTGCTGGTCTGACAACAACCTGTCAGTTCAATACTCCACTCCTCTTCTCCTCCTCGGTCCATCTCCCTCTCTCCACTGCCGCTTCCCACCTCTCCCTCTCTCTCCCTCTCTCTCCCTCTAACTCTCCTTTCCTCCCTCTTGGATCTCCCTTCCTTTTTTTTCTTGTCCACGAGTCGAGCTCGGGCCAGGGCAGACGCTTCGCTCCTCGGTACCTGGGTGTCACAAAGCGGGTCGCGGTGTTGTAAAAAGCAACCACTTTCCCCGTCCCGTCTTTCTCTGTCTGTCTCTCCACCTCTTTCACCTCCATCTTTTCTCCTTTCTTTCTTGCCACCTCTGTCCTTCTGGCCCTCACTCCTCTCCAGTTTCTCCTCCTCTACCTGGATCCCGTCCTCATCTCTCTGCATCTGCGTATGTTAATGTACCGTCGTCCACCGTCTCTCTCCGCCCACACACACACACACACACACACACACACACACACACACCACTTCACATCTCCAGCACCTCTTCATATCTCCCCCGCTCTCCCTCCCTCCATCACCCCTCCTTTCAACCTCAACTCTCCTTTCATCTCATTCTTCCTCATCAGTAAGGATCAGGTGCAAATGTATTGCTCACTTTTTTAGTGTGTGTGTGTGTGTGTGTGTGTGTGTGTGTGTGTGTGTGTGTGTGTGTGTGTGTGTGTGTGTGTGTGTGTGTGTGTGTGTGTGTGTGTTGGGTAAGGAGAGGAGGGGAAGAGGAAAATAGTCCCATATTAGAGGAATTCAAATGTTCTATGATCAAAATTGTTGAATGAAAGAGATTTTGTTTGAGCGGTTCCATTTAAAGTTAATGACAAAAAAAAATCCCTCCTTTTCTTTCCAGGCAGTTTCAGACCAACTCCAGTAAACGCATCACAACTGAACTTGGTCCTGATTGGCTCTCCTCACTAAAGAATTCCTGAAATCCATCCAATCGGGTCAGTTTTTGCAGCTTTTGCAGTTAGAAAGCCTCCAGTCAGCAGGTTTAGGAGCTGGTGTTGTCGGCCAATCAGGGACCAGTACTGTGAGGGTTACGTCTTCAAATTGAATTGAACGGATTCAAATCAACTTTTAACTAAACTATGTATTTGAAGAACATTATTCTCACCCTGAGCCGTAGTGGATTTGAAAACAAAACCACGACAGCTGAATTTCTGTAAGTGCAGCAAAGCTCCACAGTTACACCTGAACCAGATGGCTCGGGCTGAATTTCTCACTCAGATGCTCTAGTTGGGGTCAGGCTGAGGTTCCAAAGGCTATTTGTAATTTCACAAGTTGCATTTGCGCTAAAAAAAAAGAAAAGCTATTACCCTTTGGACTCCGTTTGGGTTTGGACAGAAATGTCTTTGAGTTGGAGTTGGGCGGGTCTTAAATCACCAGGCCTCAATCAAACACAACAATGTGCGAGGGGAGAAAAGAAGATCAAAATAATAATAACGCAAAAACATTTTCTGCTCTGGTGGATAATATTTGCAACACCGAGCGCATAGTGGTGAGGTCAGGCAGGACGTCTACGATGCTGCTTGAAGCTGGAACACATCCTCACCTCGGCAATCAAAAACCTCCTACAGCGCTCAAACTGGGAAGCTGATATTTTTGTTACATTTTTATTTCCTGTTTTTTTCTTTTTCAACAATTTCTCTTCCAGCTCTGACAAGCACGTCCAGAGATTTGAACCGGCCCACCAGCTCGATTCTCTCCTGCATCCAGCCCACATCTATCCACCCCCCCCCACCAGTCTGCCACAGTCCTCTTGGTCCTTGGTGTGTGTGTGTGTGTGTGTGTGTGTGTGTGTGTGTGTGCTGTACTTCCCCAAGGCTCTCTCTTGTAAGACATGAATCATTCTGACGGATCACACACAGCATGGCCAGTCATGACATTTCACAAGTCCAACGCTGACGCATACACGTGTGTGCACGCACAGACTCACACACACACACACACACACACAGAGAGACACGTTTATGCGTGCACGTATACAGTCCATGAACACACACACACACACACACAGACACAGACACAGACAATAGTCATTGACTCAAAATTCCCCAACTGTGATATTGATTTCTGTTTTTTTCCCCCATAACTTCTCATTTAGTCCTGCCAAACGCATCATTTGATATGTTGTATTGTAGCAATCACACACACACACACACGCACACACACGCACACACACACACACACACACACGCACACGTCTCTCTCCTGTCTT
>JAXDDW010000120.1:547500-552500 GCA_034670385.1 Hoplostethus mediterraneus | reverse complement strand
AGGCTGAAGAAAATCCCCTTGTCACCGAGAGCTTAGAGAAAAGAGAGCGAGTCCATTTATGCGTGTGTGTGTGTGTGTGTGTGTGTGTGTGTGTGTGTGTGTGTGTCCAAGAGAGCTTTGGAGGCTTGACAAGTAGACTGCCTCATTTGAAGGGGAGGAGAATGAGACAGAAAAGGGAGGACGAGAGAGAGAGAGAGAGAGAGAGAGAGCAAACAGAACAATTATGGGAAACTGCATTAATCCCTCTTGATCTCTCTCTTACATCCCTGAGTAGTAAAACAGACACACACACACACACACACACACACACACACACACACACACACACACCAAACTTCGCTAGGGAATTGAAAAAGTGTTTCTTTGAAGCAGCAGATAGAGCTATCACACCCAAAACACCCACTCACCCACCTGCACGCACACGCACACACACGCACACACACACACACACACACACCACAGCTGAATCTGTGTAGGTGTGTGGGTGTTTTTCTTAATGTCTCACGTACTCATGTACGCGCTATTCTCCTCTCCGTGTCACACATACATGCTCAAGTACTCCCATATACACACACACACACACACACACACACACACACTCTGTTTTACCTCTATCTTTCACACACACACACACAGACACACACACACACAGTTTTACCTCTATCTTTCACACACACACACACACACACACACACACTCTGTTTTACCTCTATCTTTCACACACACACACACACACACACTCAAAAACACTCACTCACCCACTGATCTCATCCTATACAGTGATAATAACTTCCCTATTAGTCACCATGGTAACAGCATAGGGTCTATCTTGCTCCTTTTAAGTCCGTGTGCCTTTTCTGCACTCCCGTCACTTTTCACTTTCTATATTTATCTCTCGTTCCCCCTCTGTTTCTCCCTCACCCTCTTCTCCTCACCCCCCTCTCCCCCTCTGCTTCTCCCTCACCCTCTTCTCCTCACCCCCCCTCTCCCCCCCCCCCTCTGCCCCACAGTCTTGTTCTCATCTCTCTGGAACACACGTCACCCGTCACTAGCTGGGTTTACGCAACGGATCAGAGCGGCTGAACGGAAACGGCGACGTTCGATGAAACCGTTCCTCGATGTTGCAAAAAAAAAAAAAGGTTTCCACCCCCTTTGACGTGGGAAAAAACGTTTTGTTTTCGCATGTCGCAATAAACCGATGATGAATGCGTCAGTTTGATTGCGCAACCGATCAGACTGTCACCCAGGAATGTCCCAGGAACCGGCTGTCTGTCCCGTGTGTTCGTCTCCTTTGTGGTTGCTGAGTTGTTAGTTGATCTACTTAAGTGCATTTATTTGTTTTGATCTTCAGGTGAAAAAGCATTAATCATGATCAGCTGACACAAAAGAACAAATAACAACTAAATACAAATATATACAAATAAATACAAACAGAAATAAATTCTGGAAAGTTTCGAATTTTTTGCGCAAACTTCACTTGACAGTTAGATGGAAACAAAACCAGCGGCAACACACAAACACACACTGGAAGAGAGAGAGAGAGAGAGAGAGAGAGATAGAGAGAGAGAGACCACTGCTCACACACACACACACACACACACACACACTTCTCTCTCCTCAGTGCGTTCAACCTGTTGCAGGCGTCAAAACAGCAACACATTACAGCTCTCACTCTATCAGCTGCCAGCAGAACTGATAACAGCCATCCACTATCCACCTGTTATGGGTGCCAAAACGGGCACCCATCACACACACACATGCACACGCACACACACGCACCATCGATTCACAGAGCCACCTCTTCAGTTCAGCCTCTATATATAGCTCATAGTTTGTGAGTGTGTGTGTGTGTGTGTATGAGCCAGATAGGAATGAAGAGAGAGTCATGTGAAGAGAGAATCAAATGTATTGATTTAATACCGCTGCGGCTGGACGATTTTTTCGGATGATCATATCTATATTTTTGAAATCTGCTCTCAAGTGTGTGAATCAGAACGTAAACTGAAAATAACTTCATTTATAATTCATAAAAACACAAAAACTAGACTTGAATGCATTTATAAATAAAGTGCTAAGAATACAAATATAGTTGTGGCTCTAACAGATAAACATCATTTGGGCATTAATAAAAAGGTAGAAAAACAAGTGTACGGTGTTACAGCAGCACGGAAAGAGAGAGTAGAAGAAGAAGGAGAGAGCGAGAGAGAGAGAGAGAGAGGGAGGAAAACAAAACGAGAGCAGGAAGAGGAGGAAAAACCAGCCCCTGTGTTGTTATGGTGTTACCGCAGTGATTAATGGGATAGGAAAGTTATTATCATTATGGGTATGAGATGAGTGGGTGATGCACTCAGTGTGTGTGTGTGTGTGTGTGTGTGTGTGTGTGTGTGTGTGTGTGTGTGTGTGTTAGCCAGATGGGAGAGTAATGTGCGGTGATTATTCAGAAGGATGACATTAACTAAATCAATTAGGTAACAGGGTTTTCCTCATATATTAAACTCTTGGAGATTACAGTGACAAGCTAAAGCAAAAGGCACACACACACACACACACACACACACACACACACACACACACACACACACACACACACAGACACACGGCGCTTTAGCAGCACAGGTGTCTGAATGATCCCAGTCGATGTTGTAAGGGGCGGTTTGACGCGTTCAAGTTGATCTGTGACGCAAAAAAAAAAAAAAAAAGAAGAAGCAGGAAGATTCTTAAAAAATGTCAAATTTTTTCTGACTACCTAAAGGAAACCACCAAGATGTCATGTGGCGTCTGACGAGATCCACGTGTCCCTTCCTCTTCCTCTGCTGGAGCCGATTTCACCCGTAAAAAAGTTGTTTTACAGTCTTAAAAAAAAAAAAAAAGAAGTCCTCAGACCTTCGTTCCATCGCAAAAAATACACCCAGACGCCGAGAACAACATCAGAAAACACACACGTCTGTCCGAATCACGTCCTCGCTGTAACGGGACGTGGGAGGACGGCTGCATGAGAGTGTGTGTCTGTGGTATGAGAGTGTGTGTGTGTGTGTGTGTGTGTGTGTGTGTGGGTGGGTGGCTGAGTGGGTGGACGTATATATATGTGCTGCAGTATATCGCAGAGGAGAGGAGATGTAACTCCGAACTGATAGCGAGGACAGTAACACACACTCACTCACACACACACACACACACACACACACACACACACACACACACACACACAAAGCCCCCATCTGTCTTGCACACGCAGGCAATAGACAAAGACTGTATAGGCCTTTACTATTGGTGTTGTAATGACTAAGACAGTTGGGCGACGTGGTTGGCAAGAGTTTTAACAGGAGCAAATAGTGGAGTTGCACATGCACGCGCACGCACGCACACACACACACACTGCAGCACAGGCTTAGCCACAGATGAGCGAGGTTGACGGTTAAATCTTCTTCCACAATGGTAGGCGGGGGAACGAGAGGGGAGCGAGACAAAGAGAAAGAGAGGGAAGAAAGGAAGGAAGAGGGGAGTGAGGTGGCAAAAAGAAAAAGAGACTAACAGAAAGACAAGAGAGAGACAGAGAGAAAGAGAGAGAGAGAGAGAGAGAGAGAGAGAGAGAGAGAGAGAGAGAGAGAGAGAAAGAGAGAGAGAGAGATTTTGACACGGAGGTAAAAGTCTGGACATGGCGGGCCTGGAAGCGAATCAAATCACGACATTAACAGCGCCGACGCCCCAGAGGATTGGCAATCAGCGGCTGAATGGACCTGGTTACCTCAAGGTCACACACACACACACACACGCACACACACACACACACACACACAAGCACGCACACGGACACGGACAAATGAAACCGGACAGCAGAGCGGGAGGATCAAGAGGCACGGGGGTTCCTTTCAAGCGACATTGGATTCGAAGCCTCTGTTTCTGTGTCCGTCACATTCTCTCCTCTTTTTGCTCTTTCGTCACGCTCGCTTCTCTTCACCCTCGAAAGCTCGCGTGACAAACAATGTCAGCAGGCTTGCAAATGTGCCGCCGCTCCTCCCGCTGGGATTTCCACGTATACTCAACGCTCTACCTACACGCCTGCTACTCGGGGGGGAACTCGATTCAAGGTGATCAGAAAGTAACGCGGCGCCTGAACGAGACAGGATTCCTACGCCCACTTCGGTTTTTCCCCGTTCACACACCGAAAATTCCCGTTCCTCTTGAGACTTTATGAATCCACTGGTATCAATCATTAGATAGTGATTTATCATCAGCGCCGAGTGGGTGTGGCCTAGCGGCGTAGACCGAGAGTGCGATGTACTGAGCCTGGCTGCACGATTTTGAAGAACAGCAGGAGGTGCGCTGTTATGGGAGACACACACACACACACACACACACACACACACACACACACACACACACACACACACACACACACACACACACACACACACACACACACACACACACACACACACACACACACACACACTGTAGTTTCGGTCAAAATTGCCCATTTTCCAGTTGTCTGATGCAAAAACCCACTGGGGCTGCAGCTCCATCATCCCGGCGTCAAATCAGCCGCGTGCAACGGCGTGCGGTCTGAGCCCAGCGAGACTGTCGCAACCTCCCCGAAAAACACCGCGGCAACGCAGGTCGACGCTCCGACTAACAAGGCGATCGGTGTTTCGGCTCGTTGGAAATGAGTTGAGTTAATTGCTCGAAGCCAAAGTGAACGCGGCGCGAAGCCGGAGGGCGAGGAGAGGAGAAAAGTTCGGTAAAATATGGTGAAAAAAGAGAGTGAAGGAAGGAAGAAGTAAAAGAGGAGGGATGAGGAGAGATAAGAGAGTGTTATAAAATATGAGAGGAGGAGAGAGGAGAAGTCAGAAGCTAAATATAATAATATATAGTCTGGCTAATATGGAGGGTGTGGATTTCCATTTTAACCTTGAAGAGGAATAATAAAGAACACAGACAAGAGGGTGCTTAGTGTGTTGCTATGGCTTAGCCTTGCTGCCACACACACACACACACACCAT
>JAXDDW010000120.1:515000-545000 GCA_034670385.1 Hoplostethus mediterraneus | reverse complement strand
AAAAACTTTCACCAACTGCCTATTCACTATTGATAGAGAGTAGCAAAACTGACATTTATTTATATGAAAATGTCATGGATTATGGCTTTAACCTTCATCCAGTGTGGTTTCATTAAGCACATATTTTTTTCCTGCTTAACTTTTATAGCCTCCGGCGTTCACAGTTTGCTACTGTTGATCACTCGGTAGCTCAGTGGGACAGTTTGGGCTTCGGCGCCTCGTTCAAGGGCACCTTCATGATAGATGTTGAAGGAGGGGTAAGCGCGTGTCTCCTTCACGTTGCCCGTCCAGATATTCCCGGCCTCTCCTGGGATTCAAACTTGACAATCTTCCCGTCACAGGCTCGCCTCTCTAGCCATCAGGTCATAGGCGCCTCCGGTGGAATGACTTCTGTGCAATCGTATTGCTCGGCTGGAACTAAATGTTGTATTTAATGTTATATACAAGCTACTTCAGATTCACTTCCATTAAATTCCAATATTCCACTCAGTGTTAGTGTGGCGGTAATAGCACTGCTACAGCTCCATGCATGACGGTGCACGCTGTAGATGGAAGCACTGGCCGGACTTTCAGATATGCTGCAGTACAGTGTGTGTGTGTGTGTGTGTGTGAATGTACAGCAGTTAGTGCCCAGCTGAGATTGTGTGTGAGAGAGACCAGAGGTCGTTTCAACTCCCTCTGCACCCTTCAGCCATGACTGCCTATTAGGAAAGCGCTTACCTGGCTGCACACACACACACACACACACACACACACACACACACACACACACACACACACACACACACACACACACACACACACACACACACACACACACACACACACACACACACACACACACACACACACACACACACACAGAGAGATATCACAGAGAAAGAGATAAAGAGTATGCATACGGTACATACACACAGTATGCATGTATATGTACGATGGCTGGTTCCATGTAATTATATTCCCTTCATGTACAATCAGTCCTAAGTTGAAATACTGTTACACCAGTCATACTGGATCACTGTCAAGTGTCAGATTAGATCAAACAGTGTGCATTCAACTTTCACATGGTGTTGGTGAGCAGGGGATTGGTAGGTCAAGGCACATCAAGGGCAAGTGCTGAAAATAAGTGCCTGACAGTAGCCAGTGTCTAGTGGTTTTACAGACGCATGCATGGACCTGCACACACACACACATGGCCAAATGATCTTTTTTAAAGTGGCAATCCTCCCACTCGTCAATCAAACAGTCTCCAGTACTGTGACTTCTTTCTCCTTGGATTTTCAGTCGATGATGTTCGAGTTTCAGTAGGTGGCGCTCTTTTCTTTGTATGTTCAGCCATGGTGGCTATCGCTGCTCATGCTCAACTACCCAGTTCTTCTTCTACTTAATCCAAACAAATTGTTTTGTTGCCAGAAACAACACCAGTACAGGCGCTTCGAACAGCAAATGTAAAAGCTTTCATGGCCAGAAGAGCTCTGCCCAAGTAACTCGAGCCAATTTCTAGTTCAAGGGCTGAAACGTAGCTAGACGCCAGACCTATTCACGCCTTGAAAGTGATCAGTAAAACCTTGAAATAAATTCTGAATGTGACAGGTAACCAGTGCAGGGAAGCAAGGATTTGAGTAGAATGGTAACTACATTTGGCCTCTGCCAAAACCTCGGTGGCTGCATTCTGTATCAGCTGAAGGCATGAGAGAGACTTTTGACTGAGGCAGGAGTAGAGAGAGTTGCAGTAATTTAGATGAGAGAAGATAAAGGGATGAATGACCTTCTCCAGGTGGTGAGAATGGTTTGGTTTTGGATATATTTCTCAGCTGAAAGAAACAGGACTGCATTACCCTAAAGCTAAGGTTGCTGTCGAAAAACACCCCCCAGTTTTTGGTCACTGGCTTCACATTGGAACATCGCTTGCCTAGTGTATTAGTGGAGCAGATGGGACCAAAGAGAACAATTTCAGATTTATTGTCATCGGTTTGTGGAAATATGTGGAAATATCTGCAAGGCAATGATGGCCCGGCGTCTGGGTTGCTAGGTTTGAGGGTCAGGTATAATGGGGTATCATCGGCGTAACGGTGAAAGATACTTTACGTCTGTGGATAATGTGACAGATAAAGTGGGAGCATAAAGACAGAGAGAGAGAGAGTCACAGTGAATGTTCTGTTGGCTCGGCAGGAGCTGAACCAGTTGAACCGGTGCTGAAAATGGAAATTAAATACAATGAAAATGTCTTAAATGATTATTACTTTAAACGGTGTGCATACCCGTCATGTACAAACACACCCACCTCTCTCTCTCTGTGTCTCTCTCACACTCACTTTCAACTCTGCTGGTGCTGTTACTGAGTCAGGTAGACCATGGTTGATAAAGTACCACTGATCAACACACTCTCTCTCTCTCTCATCCTCTTTCCATTCCTCTTTTTCTCTCCATTTAATCTTTTCCCTATATTTCTCTCTAGCTTTGCTGCATAGTTTTTCCTTTTTTTATATATAAATTGTCCCTCCACCTCTCTCTTCCCGGCACTCCCCTTTTTGTATTTTACTCTTCCCACCATCAGTCTTTTACGATTTTCTGCAAAACATCATCATTCACTCTTTTCCCTGTCGTTCTCTCGATGCGATCTCTCCATCAATGTCAAACTCTTTCTCTTGCTACTTCACTCTGTCATTTTCCTTCTTATCTCTCGTGTCTTTCTCCACCTCCTCATATTGCATTGCTCATCGCTTTATTTCTTCTGTTTTCTTTGGCATTTGATATAAATATATCTCCTGCTCTGCTCTCATCACTATTTTTGCTCTTTTCTGTTGTTTTCTCTATTCATCAACCCCATATCTACCCCTCTTTCTCTCCATATGTCTGTCTTTCTCCAAGTGCTCTCCTCTAGTCTATTTAATATATTGTCTTTGTTTATTTCTCTCCATATGTCTCCATTCATTTCTCTACTCTCCTCCCATTTTTTGTAATCTTACCCCAGTTTCTCCATTTTAACCTAATGCAGGATTTACAAAAAAAAAAAGCTTGGACAAAGTCAAAATGAGCCTGGGTGGAATCAGTGTTTTTCTTCATTAAAATTCTGTCTTCATTCTTTATCGTCAATGTAATGACTTCTATCTATTCATTTGACCTTACAAAGACGTTATAATGTTCTAATTAGGTTTAATCTTGTCTGACACTCGATCTCCATCGCTATCATCCATCCAGCTCTCTTTCCATCGCTCCCTCAGCTCCTCGCCTCGCAACACAACTGCTTTGGTTTGCTCTCCGTCACTGTTTTCTCTCCGTTCTCTCTCATTGCTCCTTCTGTCCTGCGCTCCCTCTTCCCGAGTATACTTTTTTTCTTCTCTCCGCATCGTTATCTCATCCTCCATTCTCTCCATCCCTCTCCTTCTGTTCTCGTATCTGCTCTTCCTTACCTCTCCCTCCGTCTCTTTCACCCTCTTTCAGCTGCCTTGCATTTTTCTATTTTCTGGCACTCTCCTTCTTCCAACTCCTCCATTTTTCTATCCTCTTTAAACCACTCACTTATCCTTCTTTTCTCTCTGTCTTATCCCTTCCCTCTCTCTCTCTCTCTCTCTGTTGAGCTGCACAGTGACCTATGCAATACAATGGCAATCTGCAGATTGTTTGTCCCTAGACGGTGGGAATTTATGGTTAAACAGGTAATTCCAGATGAGACAATCTGATTGGGGAATGATGAGGTGCAACAGTGCCGTCAACATTGCAGTTGTATATTTATAGAAAGAAAGAAAGAAAGCATCTGATGTCATTGTGCATCTGTCAACAATAAGAACACTGAAAAGAAATGGCATTCATGCAAGGAAGAAGCCATTACTGTCTAAAAAGAACAAAACTGCCTGTCTTAAATTTGCCAGAAACCATCTGGACAACCCTGACGCTTTCTGGAAGTCTGTTCTCTGGACAGATGAGTCCAAAATGTAACTGTTTGGTTGCAATCAAAGATGCCATGTTTGGAGACAACCCAAAACTGTGGGAGTGTCTGGGGCTGTTTTTCTTCCTCTGGACCTGGATGAGTCGACATCATTACGGGAATCGTGGATTCTGGGGAAACCAGAGAATTTATGAACATGAACATGAACATGAACGTCAGACCATCAATCTGAGAGATAAAGGCCGAAAGTGGCTGTTCAACAAGACGATCATCCTCAGCATTCAATGGCTCAGGAAGAAGTAGTTTAGTGTTTTGGATTGTCCAAGTCCAAGTCCTGACCTAAATCCAACTGAGATGCCGTCAGGACCTGAAGCGTCTGTTCACGTGAGACCTAGTTGAGTTCTGTAAGAACCGACTCAGTGAGAGAGAATCCCTCAAGGAAGATGCCAGAGACTGATCAGTGATCAGTGGCACTAGGAGACATTTACTCCAAGCCATCGCTGCTACAGGAGAGGCCTGTTATTGACTGAAGGATTTCACATATTTTTGGAGTTTTTGTTAAATAAACTAGTTTGGTAAAATACAAAATGAAACCATATCATATTTATTTGTGCACGTTCTTCTCTCTCTCTAAGATTTGAGGTGTACATAAGGATTTTATAAGGTTATTCCACTATAATATATGAACTAATGACCACCACCTGTAGGGCTGTACTTTCATTTCCTCTCTGTCTCCTGTTTTTCCCTCTTCAATCGCTCCTCATTAAGCCACCCTGTACTTCCAATCTGACTCTTACTTAGCCACTGATCGGAGAGAAAGAACGTAAGGAAGAAAGGAAATGAGAGAAGACAAGAATGCCAGAGAGAAAGCAACGGCGACAGAAAGCCCCTCCTCTTTCATGTTGCCAGCGGTGACCAGCTAATGAAAAAGACGTCTTTAATTATCTCGCCCCGATCATCGGAGGAGGACTTCATTTCAATCTGAGTCACTATCCGCCCTTTGGGGATTCATTTCAATTACCAAGTACCATGTATTCATTATTGATCCACTGGCAAACCAATCCGGGGATTCAGATATTGATCGGAGCCCTGATCCATATTTTCAAGGCAAAGCGTCCATATGAAAACCACGACCTACCTTCAACGGCGATTATAAAGAAGTTAAATGGCTCTTTCATAAAAACTCACTGTTTAAATGACTTATGACCTATGAGCTGGCCCGCTGCACAAACACCCATCTCTCTTTCTTTCACTCTCTCACTCTCTCTCTCTTTGCCCTTTTGTCTTTCTCTCCATCTTTTTCTTTCACTCTCGTCCTTAATCCAATTCGCGTCACTAGCATGAATTTTACATGAACAAAATCTAAATACAGCACAAATTCATCACAGAAATTAAAAATAAACATCTGCCCCTCTCTCTCTCTCTCTCTCTCTCTCTCTCTCTCTCTCTCTCTCACACACACACACACACTCATATGTGAACACACACAAACATTGAACAGTGTGTATTAATCTATAGTGAAGCAGTGATGTGCGACGAACCGAGGGAATTCAAAAGGTCAAACAGAAACCTGGACCTTACCTGCAAATACAGACACACACCAGTACACACACACACACACACACACACACACACACACACACAAGCAAAAATCCAGCTTTCACATTAAATGTATGCCAACACAGAGAAACACAAACAGATGCACATAGCTTATGCACTAAAGTTGCAAGTTGCAAAAGTCAAAAAACACACACAGACACCTAGCTTAAATGCCAAATGCAGACATACACATACACACAACACACACACACACACACACACGTATATGCACACCCTCACAACTCTTGTGTGTTGCAGTCTAAAAGGGCAGCATATTGAGCAGAGTGTGACCGAGTGACTCACTGTTGCAGCTGACTGGCTGTTTGGCTGTCTGCATTACGAGCAGATACACATACACACAAAGCCGACAGCCTCCACAGACACACACACACGCACACACACACACACACACACACACACACACACACACACTATACCAGAATGGCTGAATACCAAATGCTTCCGAATGTCTGCAAGCCGTCTCTTTTCATGTCTGTCCAGGAATTTCTGACAGATGCACAAAGTATGTTTTTCTGCACGTAACTAATCTGAAATAATATTATTGGCTGCATGTAATCCTAGATTTGGCCCCGCCGAGGGAATTATAGGTGGGAAGTCAACAAAAGAAAAAAACCACATGCACCAGCCACGCACTGTGCTACAGCCAGCAAGCGGCAGTCTCATCCACACACAGATGTCTGCAACATACAGACACTGTTTAGATTTGTTCTGGTCTCGGTCTTTTTTGACCCCGCTTTGGACTTGAACTCGACTAAGGTGGTCTTGACTACAGCCCTGCTATGTATGTAAGTGGTCAAGGATTAGCAAAACCAGCAGCCAGACCACCAAGGTCAGCTGGATGGCGGAGGATCACTAGTTATAGTTGAAAAGGTCACGGTCATAAGGCCATAAAAGCTTTTGAGGCGATATAAAAGGCCAATGTGATTGTCATCTATGACCAATAGTATGGTTTCATCTTGGTTTCATCATTTAATTTAGCATGGTGGGGACTGATCTCACCGTGTGGTGCCACCATGGTGGAATACATATAGGGGAAAGCGTTACCTTAATCTGTACTGGATTACAGGCCTGCGTGTAGACTCTATGAACTCTATGAAAACGCAAATTACAACGCAACAGCTGACAGGATGATGTAACATATCAGTGAGCACGCTAATAGTTAGGCTGTTCAAATTTCCGTGTCCTAACATGCAATATTACAACGTAATATCTCATTTGGCTGCAGCACGTACCATGTAATCACAATGTCCTGGGTCTGAATCCAACAACTCTCTCTCTATTCTCGTCTATGTAACGAAGGTGAAAATGCCTCCCAAAAAAAGCTTTCATTTTCTAAATTGCTTGTTCATTTTATTTAATTTAATACATGCTTTATATAAAATATGAATCAATTTCGTTCATTCATTCATTTCCCATACCTGCATATCCCGATTGCTTCTTGCTGTGAGGGGACAGTGAGCTAGGAAACCACTTAACGTGTTGTCAGTGAACTGCACACAGACGGGGAAAGGTTCACGTTTACCAACCCGGATGGTTTTGTGATCGTTTCATACCGAAGGTTACGAAAGAGGAAGAGAGAAAGGCAGAAGATCTAGGAGAAAGTTTGGATTTTCGAGTTTTGATTTGTCTCTCTCTGTGGGTGGTGAAGTGTCCACAGCAGTCCTGTGTGATGCAGGCTGATAAGAAGGGTGTATTTTTAAATCAAAATCATGCCTAGTGCAGCTTTAAGGCTACACTGCTTCACTCACGTTGTCATCTAGAAAATAATACATTGGATTTAAAAAGAAAAAGAAGCAATTTAGTGCCGTGCACATCTCACATCTGCTGCGGTGTTGTGCTTTGGCTGGTGTTTACATAACTGAAGATAAACTCTCTTAGGGGCGAAAACTGCACATACACATACAGTCACGTGCAGACACACACACACACACACACACACACACACACACAACATAAATGAATCATGTACCGTACGCTCCAATAACATCTGAATTCCCGAAGACATCTTGAACAGTCCTCTTCCGCTTTACGTAAACACACACCACGCACAGACGCACGTTTGAGTTAAACACGTATACAACCTATGTGACCTGTGATCATCCCAATTATGGAGCAATAACCCTTGAGCACCACACACACACACACACACACACACACACACACACACACTCTCTCTCCCTCATGTAATATGTAACATCTGAATAGAGTCCCTGCTGCACATGGCAACTAAATCTAACCAACAATGATTGTGCATCAGCAGTATGTCATATCTAATGATATCCAATTCAATGCTGAATATAGATTGGCTGCATAGGCGTGTGTGTGTGTGTGTGTGTGTGTGTGTGTGTGTAAGAGAGAGTAAGTCAGAGCGAGAGAAGAGAAATGAGTTTAGTCAGGAATCCTCTGGCTGCTTTTCTCTCTTTGGATCGATGGTGTTTTCTCACCACTAACCAGCATGGTGGTAAACGGGGGGGTGAAGGAGGCCGATGAGAACACAGACGATACTTCGCTTCTACAAGAGGAATCATCGTTCTGCCTCCCCAACATTTGTCTTTTCAAATATTAATATAAAACCCTCCGCTCGGGGCCTGATTCATGCTCTGAGGGTGAAAAGAAAGTTCAGCTTCTTCTGAGGCTTCTTTGTAGTGTGATTTCCGGGGCAGTGGGTCGAGACGCAGGCTTGTGACCAGAAGGTCGCAGGTTCAATTCCCAGGACCGGCACTGCTCTCCCCTCCCTCAACAACAACTACTACTATCAACGTGCACTTGAGCAAGACCTCCCCCTCAGTGTGTGTGTGTGTGTGCGTGTGTGTGTGCGTGTGCATTCCAGTGTTCGATTAGGGAGTTCTGGCCTCACCAAATGAGTCAAATTAAGGCTGGTTAATCGATCCGCAGATCGATTCAACCCGCTGCAACTGAGGTGGGCATGAAAGTGCTTTTGAAGTCTCCGACCTTCGCCCAGCATCCTGCTACCAGCAGATCTGAGAATAATAACAAGCATTCATTACACAAGCATTCACACGCTGGGATGCACACACACACTCACACACAGGTTTGTCACATAAATGTTGTACACATCGTTTTGTGTGTGCGTGCATTTGTGCATGTTATTCATGTACATGTGTGTATGTGTGTTATTCATGTACATGTGTGTATGTGTGTTATTCATGTACATGTGTGCGTGTGTGTGTGTGTGTGAGAGAGAATAGTGAGTATTGGGAGATAATGCACTCCCTGAAACGAGGCAATGCATAGCATTTAGTTCCTCTTTGAAGCCTGTAATTGGCAGCAGGCTGATTGTGAGGCCGTGGAGATGTGTGTGAGTGTGTGTGTGTGTGTGTGTGTGTGTGTGTGTGTGCGTGCGTGCGCGCCCCTGTGCTAAATATCTGCTTTGATGCATCTAAACGCATGTTTGAAGCCGTGATCCAGATCCAAGCAACAGATTGTCTTTCTGGTAATGGCAGCAGAGAAGAGAGGAGCAGGGAAAGAGGTGAAGAGAGGGGAGAGGAGAAAAGGGGAGAGGACGAGATGAGAGGAGAAGAAAGGGAGGAGAGGAGAAGAGATGTGACGTGATAACAGGAAGGACATGGACAGCAAAAGAAAAGGGGAGAGGAGAGGGAGGAGATGATAAGAGAAAAGAGTAATGGTAGAAAGATACAGAGGAGGAAATGAGAAAAGTGTCAGAGGGCCTTTAGGCTGTGAGGACCGAGGAGGTATGAAAGCACCAGCAGACAGATGAAGGGCTAAATATGTATGAATGTTTTATTCAACCTACATTAGGGAATGAGCTTAATGAACACGGCCCCGTGGCTGGAGGTTAATAACTACACCGGCTTTATAAAGACACAATCAGGGATCGGGGGAACGTGTGCGCGTGTGTGTCGACCTCTGACCTCTGAGTTGGATCGTTGGTCCACCGGGGCAGCAGTCAAGTTTAATGGTATTCAGTTTTTCTATCTGCCGGGAGCAACAACGTGATGTAATGTAACTCTTTATCCGTTGTTATCGGATATTATGACAGCCGGGTCGTTTCCCCCTCGTGCTGGCCCCGCCCCCGGCCACGCCCCCTCATCTCTGACGGGAGAGACGTACTGCGCCTCCTCTAACTGGCCCTGACAGATTGACAGATCACAGATTGTGGCTTTAGGTCATCCTCATAATGTATGCGATCCCATCATGCACATTACACATACGGTGTTACGCAACACGCGGCCCTGTAATCTGCTGCGGCTTTCTATGGATATGAACGCGTGCATGTAACTCACACAATGCTTTCTGCGAGAGATCTCATCATATCTAGTATCTGCCAGCCTGTGTTTGTGTGTGCGTGTTTGTGCGTGTGTGTGTGTGTGTGTGTGATGTTGAGAGGTACTGGCAGCGCGGTGCACAGACTTCCGTCGCTTGCTAATGTCACACACAGAGAGGATAGCGAAGAGCCTGAGGGAGCTGGCTAGCTTACACACACACACACACACACACGTATCATGGATAAATGAATATGAACATTGAGAATGAACATTTAAACTTGGCATACACACACATACACACGGGCACACCACGGTTCCTTGGAGGCTGTTCTTGTTTTATATGTATTTCGACACACACACACACACACACACACGCACACACACACACACACACACACACACACACACACTGCCTTGCAGGCTGCTCTGTTAAGTGTTACTTTTCTGCTATGGTACCCTGATGACACACACATATATACATGCATGTACACGTGTGTCCAGGCATTCTCTCTCTCTCACTCTCACACACACACACACACACACACACACACACACACACACACACACACACACTCTTGCTAGGTGTCCTGAGGGAACCTCTGTGCTTGCGCTGCGCTCACCCTGGATGCCTTCACACCTCTCCACTTCCCCCCCCACCCCAACGTTTGCTCCTCTCCACTCCTCTCCTGAAGCTGAGGCTTTTTCACCCAGAGCAAGTCGCGAGTGCAGCTGCGAACTGGGAGAAGTCAAGATTCAACAGTTTGGGTGGATATTTCGCTTTATGCATTAGGCATTTCCTCCAGCTCGCTTGCAAATGCAAACCATAGAATGAGTCAAAATTCATGAATCTACGTCGCTTAAGTGCCCGGTAAGAGCAATGGACGGAGGTTGTTTTGGGGCGGGGCTAGAAGATCTGGTTCAGTTCATGTCGTTCCGCCTCTCCATGTTATCCCTCTATCATTAACTCCTCTACTCTCCTCCCTCCCTCCCTCACTTCCTTTGATACCCTCGCTCCAGTCGTTACTTCTGCACATTTCTTCCAACTCTGCAATCTCTTTCCCTTCTGTGGAAGAATTTACGTACGTTACCTTAGGTATCTTGATTTGTTTACTGTTATCCCCTATATTTGTTATCCCCTATATTTCTTTAGATGCTGCTCTTTCTTAGGCCTTAGCATGTTGAGTCACACAGGGTGAGGCGCCGAGGTGTCTGGGTGCATGTCTTGTCAATAGTGGCATATCATATGCTGGGAGGACAGGCTGTGCCTAATCTATCTGTTGGGAGAACGACTGGTGCCTGGTAATGCAGGCCACAGGTCGGGTCAGATCATGACACGGTCGCCCAAGAGCCGGTACCATCCAGAAAGCCTCCCCCATTACTTCCTTAAGCCACGTGTACCCAGATATCTGCTCCGTGCAACCTTGTGACCTCACTGGTTGCGTCAATGCTTTTCATCAGCTTCTAGTCCTTCCCCTAGTAGATAGCGCTTTTGCATATTCATCCCTTTATTGTTTCCTTTAGCTATATAGACTTTGCCCTGATGCTTCTATGGCAGAGATCCGTATGCTTTACCCATGTGTGCGTATCTCTCCTGAGCGCTCAGTATTGTATTATATAGGATTGTATTGTATTGTATTGTCTTCTGTGTGCTAATAAATGTGCTCATGTAATTCATGATTGATTTAAAAGGACTTCTGTCTCGATCTAAGTTTATTCAACACCTTCCTTTCCTCTCGCTAAGAAATGAGTGCACTTTACAAGCTCACTGGCTCCACATGCAGCAACAGTCCTACAGAGTTGGCCCCTCCCTCTCCCTCTCCCTCCCTCCCTCCCGCGACTTCCTCCTCCACCCATCCATTCCTTTTAATTTCCAAAATAAATACCCCTGTGGTGAAGAGAAATTACTGCTCCTCCGTTTGGATGCCAAAACGAGGTGTGTGTCTGTATACGCGTGTGGCTGCCAAGAAGCCGCTCAGTTTGATAACAGAACAGACGGATAACACGAGTGCGTTTGATTTGTTTGTGCTCAGGAAGCGGGACGGACGGAGCTGTGGTAAAACTAATGAGGTTAAATGGAACAGAGTCATTCATTACCTCAGTCCCTTCCCGTATGAGGAACCCCCCCCCCCCCCCAGCTGCTGAACTGCTCCCGGTTTTACAGAGAGGCAAAGGAAACAAAAAAGTGTCCCGAAAGTATTTTCCGGGGGAGGTCAGGATTTCAGGGAATAAGGGAAAAAGAAACAGCCTCATTTTCAGATTGACACCCGTGCCCTTTTGAAAAGAGGTTCCACTGGGTTTGGAGCGCCTCGCGGGTTTCAAGAGGATGTGAAACCTTCCACAGCACAAACACCATGAAAACCTTCACTCCCGAGTATAAAGGGAAATTGCAAAACACCAGCACTGGAGCGTTCAGGTTTTCAAGCAATAGCAGGGTGTGTGTGTGTGTGTGTGTGTGTGTGTGTGTGTGTGTGTGTGTGTGTGTGTGAGAAGGAGAAAGGGAAATACTAATACAGACGGAGAGTCGAGAGGGAGAGAGAAAGAGAGAGACGCGATTGCATGACAACAGAGTGGATTATGGGTATTTAGGCGCTCCTGTGTCCCGGGGCCCCTGCTTGGTTTTATTTTTATTTTTTTATGGCTTTTCTATCTCTCTATCGCTCTATCGCTCATCGTCATCCCTTCTTTAATCCAATCTCAAATTCACCAGACACGACAATCCTTCCTCCACTCTGGTGGGAAACACACGCACACACACACACACACACACACACAGAGACGAACCACTCAGCCCAACGGAGCAAGATTTCATAGTCACACATGTATACACTCGTGAACAGACACACACACACACACACACACACACACACAAACAAACACACATATTGCATGCAGGAAAGGCCCTGCAGTCATGCATGGGATGCAGCTGGACAGGCCTGTGGGTTGCGTGTGTGTGCATGTGTGTGTGTGTGTGTGTGTGTGTGTGTGTGTGTGTGTGTGTGTGTGTGTGTGTGTGTACTCTTATCAGATTACATAAACCAGGTTTGGGTTTATGCTACTGTGACAGATGACACACAAATGAATGGAAGAATAGGTCGGGATAGAGTCGGCTACACAGCAATTACAACGTACACGAAGGATCCAGGGTAAGGAATAGAATAGAATAGAATAGAATAGAATAGAATAGAATAGACAGGGTACCAACTGCAATCATGTAGAGGATCGGTGACAATTAAGTGCTGGACAGGCAGAGAGAGAGAGAGAGAGAGAGAGAGAGAGAGAGGTGGTTAGTCAGTAATAAGGACATATGGGTTGATGATGGGTGATGGACGGAGGTGAAGCAGAGGGGATGAAGGAGTAAACAACGGACGAGTGGAGTGACTTGGGGGGGGGGGGTGAGAGGTTTTGGGGCGGGTTGGGCAGGACAGATATGAACGTATAGGTGATTGAGAGAGAGAGAGAGAGAGAGAGAGAGAGAGAGAAGGATTTGGGGATGTGAGAGGACAGAAAGAGAGACACCGGGTGAGAGAGAGAGAGAGAGACAAACAGGAGAGAGCATGACGAGAGAGGTAGTAATCGGGGAAAGGGGGGACGCAGCGAAACAAAGCCGGAGACACGGAGAGACGGGCGTAAAATAGTGAACGTGTGAGGGAGAGAGATTCGGGGGGGTCAGAGACGGGGGATAGGGAAATGGAAGTGACAGCCAAACAGGGGAGAGGAGAGGGAGGGAAAGGAGGGGAGTAGCCTCATTCCTCTGTATGGCTGTTATATGACGGCTACAGTGCAATGTGTTTAAACAGCACGGGCAATATACAGGTAAAGCAACAGATGGTTGGGGAGGTAGAGAGAGAGAGACAGAGAGTGAGAGAGAGAGAGAGAGAGAGAGAGAGAGAGAGAGAGAGAGAGAGAGAGAGAATATATGACAAATGTAAACTTGTTTTCTGTGTTTTCAATATGTTTTCTACCTCTGAGAGTTCTGCGAACTGCTTCGGCAACAACATGTTTTTTCGTTCGTGGCATGAAAGCTTATTTGAATTGAACTGAGAAGGGCAGGGACCGAGGGGGGGGGGGGCATGAGAGAGACGGAGACGGGAGAGAGAGATGGAAATTAGAGAGTGAGAGCGGTACACGCCGGGAAGAGAGAGAAAGAGAGAGAGGGAGAAATGACAGGGTGGAGAAGGGAGGGGAGAGAGAGAGACAGAGGGAGGGAGAGAGAGAGAGAAATGACAGGGTGGAGAAGGGAGGGGGAGAGAGAGAGAGAGAGAGAGAGAGAGAGAGAGAGAGAGAGAGAGAAAAGCATCAAACCTGGAGTGAATTCACGCTTCAGAAACAAGTGGTTCACCCAAAATGAAGTGGCGTTCTATTCATTTTCGTTTTTTGTTTTTTTTGTGTGTTTGTTTGTTTGTTTTTTTCGCAGCCTGTTCACGTTCCCCCACCAAACACAGAGCAGCCCACGATGTTCCCGGCCGATGCGCCACTTCACACCTACGATTCATATGCACGCGAGCCCGTCCCTCCGGAGAGAAAGGTCACGCTACACTGATTGGACAAACAAGTGATCGCCCCGTTTACCCATTCTCACAGCCTGCTCATGAACTCACCTCAAACACAATCAAGTATGAACAGAGAGCAGATTATGGTGCCGTTTCCTTCAGTGAATGACTGAGAGGGAGAGAAATGAGGTTGTCTTCCCCCTCACTGCAACCTCCCCCTCCCCCCCCGTCTCTCCTCCCCTTTCAGAAATCAGAACCTCCTTAGTCACTTTTCTCCACTTAGCGCGAGCCTCACGCTGCCAGGCGTCAAGCCATCCCTGAAATGTAATTTGCGGCAACAACAGCAGCAGCAACAATAACGTCTCCGAGACGGTCCGCCCTGTGAATCATCACGCTCGCAATACTGATCACACACACGCGCACGCACACACACACACACACACACACACACACACACACACACACACACACACACACACAAAGACATGCAGGCAGCCACAGATATAGACGGAGTAAAAAGACGTCAGATTCGCAGACAAGCAGTTGCACACACTCACGCGCGCACACACACACACACACACACACACACACACACACACACACACACTCACACAAGCGTTAATTCTTGTCCTGTGCTGCAGTTACTCATAATACAAATTGCTCTTCGACCTCGGTGTTTTCTATTATTAGCAGCAGTGCAAGACTCTCTGCATTTCAATGGCCTGCTCATTTTTAAATGTGACGGAGACGACAGTGATGCTGCCGTCTGTCTGTCTGTCTGTCTGTCTGGTGTCTGACTGGTGCCCACGTGGGTTTCGCTTTTTTGTGCGTGTGTTGGATGATGACACCACCAACCACCAACCCAAGGTCACTGGGGTGGCTTGAGTGCAGCAGCAGCAGCAGCAGTAGTGATCTGGGTTCAGAGCTGATCGGAGCATCAGTGGGATAATCTGGCCAAGGTATCTGGTTGTGGTCCTCCCTGCCTAATCCTTGCCTAGGAAGCACGGGACAGCTTAACCACGTGTGTGTTTTACCGTCCACGTCACAGAAATGTACATCACACAGGACTGGGGAGTTGGTGATCGTATCCCATTCTAGTATTGGATAAAACACTGATCAGATCGCAGATACTTTAGGAGCAATATATGGAAAAAAAAACACGGTTGATGGGAATAAGGCATCAAGTGTTGCATTTAAAGGAAAAATCCACCCTCAGATACAACAGGTGCATCACCAATAGCTGTGTTTAAATGTTTTAGGGTGGATTAGTCCTTTAAGAGCCCTCCCTCCTGATCCACCTGGCATGGATCCCACCAGAATCTTCTCTCCTGTCAATCTTTTTTACTCTCAGCCTTGCAGAGAAATCTCAAATCCGGAGCTGTTTCACAATCCAGCCACAAGGTGTTAAGTTACCAACGCCAATGCTTTACACTGGAAATAAATAACCCACACAGCTTTTTGAGTGTTTTTGTGGTGTGATGAATGCGCGGTCAAAACATGCATTTGCCTCATCAGACCCAACGGATAAAACGCTTCCTGGCACATCAGAGGCAAAAAATTGAGATAGTCCACAACGTAATGTACGAACCTAGAGGCAACACGGGAGCTGCTGAGACACATAGCACTAATTCTTGTTGAGAGGGAATAATACCGCAATACCTTTCATTCGCTGAGCTCCCCGAACCGGCCAATATGAAGACTAAGCAAAATGGTGCACGCCTCATTCAGTTCTACAGACTATTAATCACTCAATGACTCGCTTCATCATCAGCCACTTCTCCCTGCAGAAAGACCAGGTGGGGTGTGCTAGGGCCGGAGCCAAGTCGCTCCGGCGTGCGACTGGAGACCGCTATCCGTAGATCTGAAACTACGCCCGGCCTGGAAATCAAACCGTTTGGCAATAAATGTGTCAAATGACTCCCAGAAGTGATGCTCTGGGAGTCATCTGAAACTGCGTGGTGTGAATGATGTGAAAAGGGCCTGGCTGGCCCCGCCGGGGGGGGATCAGCCACTCCTCCTGGCTTTATTCGTTTTTTTCATTTTTTTCTAACATTTCTAACATAAATATCATGAATCTGAAGTGTTAAGTCCTTAGTTTCCTTCGATATGTGGTTTCTAAAAAGCTCACTGCAGATAAAACGACTTTTTAACTTTTAGCTCATGAAGAAGTTTTCCCCACTGTGTCCCACGATATGAGGCTTTAGGTCATCCTGTACTTTGTGTTTTTATGTTTTCACAGAGATTCATTTAACACTGTGTCCTCTAAATGATGTCATTTGGCAGACAAATTTAAACCGATTAACTCCGACTATGTTTTTAAACCCGATGTTTACACGGAGGCGATTTGTTTTTAATTCCACTGGGGATACACAATGGTGCGAGCCGGGCACGCGAGGCGCTAAGGTGAGACTCCGCGATGTGACGCCGGGGGGGGGGGGGGGGGGCGGAGCGCTGGGCGGGGTTATCGGGACCACAAACTAAGACGGCGCAAGCCCCGGGAAGAGAGGAACACCGTAATATATCACTGTCCTCACTTTCTATTGTTGTAGCAACTTAATTAATCAACCTGGAGGTAGAAGGCCGCGCTTTTATAAAGTCTCCGGGGGGACGTACAGTTTGGTCGCGGGGAGATTAAAACGGCTCCCCAAATTATTCTGATTTAAGTGCCGGGGCTCAACAGCTGAGGGTGATCGAGTGGACCTCTCTCCTTTTGAATCGAGCTGCTTTCCCAACACGAGCCAGGCTGAATAATTGAATATTGCCGGCTCGCGGGTTGGAAGCTCGAGAAGAGAGACGCGAAACTGCATTTAAAAACAGGGTTCTATATTTTTGGCCCGAACTCGCCCGCACAAATATTCTGCAAAATTCCAATATCCTGAAAAAACATGTTGAGAACCAATTCAATATCAAAATCAATAGGGCCGCCGGCAGGGGCTGTTCTAGGCTCTGAGCCCCCTGGGGGCCCTGAGGGGGGGGGGCACACGGAGTAATCAATTATGTAGGAATTATTTGAATACAATTTTGAGTATAAACTGAAGCATTATTATTACCAACGTTGTACTGACTGTGTTTAACTATGGAAGTTCACAACCTCTACTGTCTTAACTATGAGACTCCATCTTAGTCTTTAGTTAATAGCATTTTAAAAGCCATCACTCATCTAAACAAGTAAAAGGGGACATATATTTTTATGAATCCTGCATTGTCAATTTTTGCTCTCCAGCAGCCTGGATCCTGGCAACAGGTGCCTCCGACTGTCTTCTCCTACTGTCTGCCCTGTCCTCCTCCTCACACCATTCAGCATCTATCAGCAGGGGCATCTACCCTCGGGGCAAGCAACTCCCCTCTGAGCACTACTCCCAGCAGGTAACACACACACGCACAGGAGGAGAAGAGGATTATGACCAGCAGGGGCTTTCCTTTCCCTCCCAGCCATAGGCCATAGGTCGACAGTAGCGGGATCCCAGGGTTCAGTGAGAGTCCTGCTGCCAGCAACACACATAACCAGATTACCGGACAAGAATAGAGGCTAGATGTGGGTTACTACCGGTACGTACAGGGCAGACACTTTTGAATGATTTATTTGTGGCGCACCTATACACACAAACGCACACACAGAATGCACCAGCTCTTAACGCCGTCTCCAGTGAAGTGTGTCGTTTGTATCGTTGAAGGATTACTCGGGGAAACAGTAACAGGAAAGACAGAAACAGAAATAAAGTCTTTTGAATGTTGTTGACCAGCACACACACACACACACACACACAGACTCCACACGTAAACACACACATGCAGAAAACACACACACACCTAGAGGCTAAATATAAATTGAACAGGGTAGGCTGGACCAAATCAATGTCAATATTGGCATTTCTTGGGAGAGGCCTCTTGCAGAAATGAATAAATGCATGTGTCTTCATTTCCAAATGTCAGGTTTCTCTGGAGTCAAACACCTCGCCTGGATACTGACGGCCGTACACAGGGTCGGAAAGGCCAAGTGGACATGGTATATGGGCACATTTGTAAGAATATTGTGTTCATTTGCGCTGGCAAATGGAACAAAACAAACATGGACAACAGGCTGGCTATAAGGATGTGATGGAAACATACTGTTGCTGTTTCTGGAACCGAGTGCCCAGGAATGAATCCCGCTTTCTGCTTTCCTGCCTCTACTTTCAACCGCACGTCAAACTCGTCAGCGTTAATTCAACTCAACACTGTGCCAGTGTTCATATACATCCACACCCAACCAAATTTAACACTTCCAGATAGTTTTGACCAGCTGAGCCCCGGGGGCCACATCAGCTCTTTGACTGGACAAAAAAAAACTGCCCGGGCCAATCAACACTTGTCAAATCATTGTCAATGAAAGATCAACACTTATTAACACAGGGGAAAGTTGCTGTGCACTGTCTAAATAATGAATGAATGCACAAAAGCTGAGCGGATCCTTTGTTAATAAGTGTTGATCTTTCTGCTGATGTCATACTCTCAACAAAGTTGCCCGACTATGTTGCCCGCAACAAGTTGTTCCTACATTGTCAGCCTCCCAGAGCAACGTTTCTGAACAACTCAACTCAGTGAGTCAGGCATCTTGAGTCCTAGTAAGCATTTAAATAGATTTTGACCCTGTGGCTCGCTTCCTTGCCAAGAGCGCTGCCGAGCTACTCCAAAAATGTGGCCTGGTGTATCACCACCCCGAGGGCCCGCGTTGCCTTTCTCAGTCAGTTAAGAGCCGCTGGCTGGAATCCAAGATGCTTAACACAAGACTTAGTGGTCGGTGACGCAAGACTGAAGACTGTATGAGATCTGCAAATTAATTAATAGCCTACATTTGCTTGGACAGCTTGGGTCGTTGAATTATTGAGTGGGCGACATATCTTTCTGTTCATTATTTAACGTTTTTCAGAAGTCACCCTCATCATAGAAAATAGCTCAACTATCATCATCATCATCATCATCATCCATTAGAATTACTCCACCCATCACCAACACGCAACAGATCATCGTAATCACCAGGCTCTCTAATTTACTCCACCGGCATAGTCTTCATCATCATCATCATCACCGCCATCATCGTCATCGCCGTTAATCCCGTCTCACCATTATCCCGTTAATCAAACGGAGGGATCTGTCACCGGGTGACTTCATGCTATACAGTATATGACTCCAAGCGTTGTTCCCGCGTGCACCCTGACCGGTGAAGGGGAGAAGGGGGGGGGGCAATCCGGTTAGTCCCGGGGGGGTTCACTAGTCCTTGCCCTTAATCTCGTCCTCTTTCACCGGCCACCGGGATCACAGCCGGCCCGGTCCATAACACCGATCGGCAGGATTAGGCTATGCAGCCCGGTGGAAATGTCACTCACCGTATTCCCCGATGAGAATCCCGCTCGCTCCGCTCCGCTCTGCTGGTGCCGGTCAAGATCCCGGTTTACCCATGCTGTTTCTCGGTAACGGAATTAACGGTGTGATCGGGTAAAGGCTGCTGGGTCTCCGTCAATTAACTAACGCGTTATTGGAGGCGTCGGTCTCTTGGGCAGGGCAGGGGTCCGCGGTGTCGCACACACCTGAGAGCCCCAGACAAAGCGGCTCGGTGTCCGGTAGTCTCCTATGCGGTCTCTCCCTCCAATACTAGCAACAAACCCCGTTACCTCTGCTCTCTCTCTCTCTCTCTCTCTCTCTCTCTTTCTCTGTTTCTTTCTCTCTCTCTCTCTCTCTCTCTCTCTGTTTCTTTCTCTCTCTCTCTCTTTCTCTCTCTCTCTCTCACCCAGTCTACGTCCGTTGAACGTTGATCTCGCCCTAACAGGTCTTGCGCGTCTACGCGTGCATGCACCGATTTGTGGATATTCTACAACCGGTTGCAATTAACGAAACTGCCAAAGTGCTCTGACCCTGCGCAAAACATTTCGGTAGACTTCTTGGAGACACCGACCGTCTCCTATCAATCACACACACAAAGCTCAAATATGAGAATAAAAGCAATAATAATAGAAATATTAATTAAAATAATAATAATACACACGTTTTATGTGTCTTCTCACCGGTTCGGTCCTCTGTGGCCAAAGAAACCCGCGTAGAGATCCGTTCATTCATTCATTCATCCCTCTATCCGTTCATCCTACCCTCCGTTCGTTCCCTCATTCAGCAGCTAAATAAACGGCTCTTCTCCTCTGAAGCGGCGGCGGCGGCAGAGCGCGCGCACTTCACCCGTGCGCTCGCTCGTGCGCGCGCCGTCGCTGTTCAAGAATTCTTCCCTCCTCTCTCTCTCTCTCTCTCTCTCTCTCTCTCCCTCTTTCTCTCTGTCATCCAAGCTGTGATTGACACCCGAGGAGCTCTCTCTCTCGTATGGAATGGAGCACGAGAGGGTGGAAAAGAGAGGGGGGGAGAGTGAGAGAGAAACAGAGAGAGAGTGAAGTTGGAACATGGGAATAGAGAGTGAGACAGTGAGAGAGGTTGGAAAATGGCATGTGAGAGTGGTGGGGCGGGTGAGAGAGAGAGATGGGGGAGATCATTTAATTGAATTAATGAGAAAGGAGATATATAGAGAGAGAGAGAGGATCGAGAAGAGAGAGTGTGAAAAAAAGATGGGGAGGGAGGAAAAGAGAGAGGGAAAGAACAGGGGGAAGAGAAGGAGAGATTTAAGAGAAAATGGGGAGAGAGGGATGTGGAATTGAGAAAGAGATGGAGATGGAGGCAGGGAGTGGAGGGATAAGGCTATTTGTGTCTCTGTGTGTGTGTGTGTGTGTGTGTGTGTGTGTGTGTGTGTGTGTGTGTGTGTGTGTGTGTGTGTGTGTGTGTGTGTGTGTGTCACAGGCGGAATGTGAACCAAGGGACATGAGGAACATGTTCAATCCAAACAGCATCATTCCAGCACCGATAAACAAAGATCAGTGGGGGAAAACGAGAGGAGAGGAGAGGAGAGGGGAGGAGAGGAGAGGAGAGGAGGATTTATGGATGGATGGGTGGATAGATAGATAGATAGATAGATAGATAGATAGATAGATAGATAGATAGATAGATAGATAGATAGATAGATAGATAGATAGATAGATAGATAGATAGATAGATAGATAGATAGATAGATAGATAGATAGATAGATAGATAGATAGATAGATAGATAGATAGATAGATAGATAGATGGATGGATGGATGGATGCAAAGACAGGGAGATAGGCCCTTACAGCCAAACCGGTACTTATCAGAGAGCCTTCATCAGGGTCACATGACAGAGACACAGTGGATGTTAAATACCTCATTAAAATGTCTCCCTTAGTGGTCTTAGACCAACCAGGAAACAGGTCAAAGGTCAACAAAGATAACATCATTATGGGCCAGGGAACACACAAACTACATGATTTGGATTTGGTTCAGTGCAGCTCTAACAACTACATGGGCTGGTTGGGAGACTGAGCCGCTCTGAGGGAGTCTACCGAGTGAAGAGGGGAGAGGAAGAAAGAAAAAAAGATAGAAAGAGGTGGATGGGATGAGATGAGGGGGTGACGAGGCGAGAGATGGATGAGGGGAAGAAGGGGCAGTGAGAACATTGGAAAAGAAGAAGAGGTGAAAGAGGAGAGGAGGAAAGGATGGAGGCCAGGGAACATGGGGAGGGAGGAGAGGAGCGAGGGAGCAGAGAGGCTGTGGAAATGAGAAAAGGAGGAGAGAGCTGGGGGAGGATGGGTGCTGTGTAAATGAGAAAAAGAGAGGGAGAAGGGGGGGGCGAGCGAGAGGAGGAGGTGGAGTCAGTGTAAATTATGAGAAAAAGGGTGAGAGAGAGAGAGAGAGAAGTAGTTTTGTATTATCCGTCTTTTAGACATACTTGATCAGAGTTCTGTCTCAGTGTGAAGCATGGCCTTTAAACCGAAGCCTAATTCACACCCTGAGGACACACACACACACACACACACACACACACACACACACACCAGCCAAACTCTTGCATGCAGCGAGAGAACACAACCTCACACACATGCACATTCCAGGCCAATACGGACGCATGAGAGAACAAAACACAAAACAAAGCCGCAACCCCGAAACATCCACAGATTTCAATTACAGCTGCTGAGGAGTTTAATAAAAGTCCAGAAATAAATAGAAGTGAAAAGTCTGTGAATGGCTTGTGAATGTAATATTAAAGAATATTGAATGAATAACTCGAGGGGGGATAAAAATGGGGCATTAGTCTCCTTGTGAAATACAGCTGGTGCAACGGCAGAGGTAAAGGTACTACCCTCCCATTCATTACTTGAAGAAAAATCGATCCCTCCACCGTTAGATATCATCAATCTGTGATGTCCAATACATACCAGGAGTTATTTTGTAATAACCGTAATTCACTTCTTCAGTGTCCCCACTTTCCCTCAATATACTTCTACTTCAGTTAGTGATTTCCTACATTCCCCAGAAACGGGCGTGCACTTGTTTTTTTTCGTACGGGTGTATAAATATATAGGCGGCTAGCTTGTGAACCCCGGGGCGTGTCTGCGATCGCGGTACTCAAAAACACATGTCTTGCGGCTGCGTTGCACTCTGGTCTATGGAGGCGATACTGGCTGTGGAGAAATTGGCGTCTCTGCCTCTTCTACGATGGATTTCTCCCCCGTTTGATTGTTGAACGTCGGTGCAAAGTGGTCCAGGAAGAACACCTCGCTCCTTGATTCTGGGGGACTGACGCCAAAACCTGACGCTTACCGTTGACGTTTTTAGATAGTTGAAAAATGTTCTGCTATTAAACTGCAATGCAGCCGCTCGAAGTATCGAAGTATCTTGATGTGACGTCGTCAACGTTTGGCCAATTATCCACAGGAATAACAAAATCATACAGAAAGTGTTTTAGGGTGGATCTTTCCTTTAAACATTGACTCTCAAATTGAAGCCTCCAGACAACAACCCATATTAGTCCTCCTGGAAAAGCCCTTTTACTTGCAGTTGAACAGTCAATCCAAAATGATTGGGGAGTAAGTGATCTATCATGGGAAGGTACAGAACCTCCCAGGTCTTTGACTGGAACTTACACTGCAGTCGAGGAGATTTACTCATCTGTAAATGTAAACCAACTTGTTCTGATGCTTCTGATGGATGAAATTCTCATTAATGAATTCAATTACCATCTTCCAGTCCATAATCTTACAATCTACATACAATTTTCCGCTTCGAGGTAGCAGACAATTAATCACCTTTTTTCCCCCCCCCAAACGTATTTGCAATCTTATTACTGTTTGGGGGGTTTTCAGTAACTGTACCACATTACAGTTACCAGTACTCAGATTACTGCAGTCCTGTTACATGCAGTTTCATAGTCCTCCACCCTGCTCCACTTCATCCTCCCTCCACAGCATCAAAGCATTCCAGATTCAACGCCTATTAACCCTCCCCCATCACTTCGTAGTGTGCGTGTGCAATGCGCGCACGTGCACGCGCCTGCCTCTACTGTTTTTGCCAAACAAACCTCAACGATATCTTCAGAGAAAGCTACATTTCTACCCAGTTTCTATGGCAATGACAGAACCAGCGGAGCCGAGCGGCTCGTGGAGAGCTGTCGGGGTGCTGGTAAACCCTGCCAACGCTACGATGAGACCACAGTGCATAGGTATGTTTTAAACCGAGTCAGGATGAAAGATAATTGCTGTTTTATTCTCATGCAATATTAAAGTTCAGCCTGAGACTGGTCCAGGCATCTATGGTTATTCTTCTGGTGTCATATTACAGGACAGAATGTGAAAAATGTCTTCTCTGAGTTGCTTTAAATGATGGTATCAGTCTTTGTGGTGAGGATGCGATTTTCTTGCGGAACAATGAACATTTGCCGATTTCCAACACAGGCACTGTTCACCAACTAACATGTTTTAATTAACCTGGTCTATTTTGAGTTGATTCCAATTAGCTGCTGCGGAGGTGACAGCGGCCTTCCACGCAGAAACGCAAACATCTACAGCACATTTCCCCCGACCCACTGGCCCAGCACCACAATTTAGTTATGAAGATAAAAGTAAGACATTTGGCGGTATTTCTGCCTCCGTATTTTGGGAAGCGTTCAGCTCAGCGTTTGGTTCTGCTCTGCTCTCAGTTGTAATATCACATAATTAAATGTTGCTTCTTTTTAACGGTCCAGTTCCACCAGACTCACTCTGTACGCTGTGAGGTCAGACCGGAGAATTAAGAGTTGCTTCCAGTTTCAGCTTACCAAATAAATGACTCGCTGCATTTGTAGAACGCACGCGGTACGTGTTGGCCTTAATTTAATGAAAGGGGAAAATAAACTATTAACCCAACAGAAGTGAACTGCAGCACTGAGTGGCTGAGTGGTTAGCACTGTCACCTCACAGCAAGGAGATCAAGGTTCACACTTCCTGGTCCTTCCGGTGTGGGGTTCCTGCCTCAGGCCAATGACGTGCAAGTCAGGTGTGATTAGAGGTTCTCAACTGCCCATAGGTGTGATTGTCTGATTGGAGTGTTTCTCTGTGATGGACTGTAGCTTTCTATTCTTGCCATGTATTACCTGTTAAATACCTATTACTAAGGGTGACTGTAGGGGAAGGGCACCAATTAAGCTTCTCCTTTGGGCCCTAGGCTGAAACAGAGCCGCATTGTCAAACCACCTCTGGACCGCCCAAGGGCCCGGCCGAACAATACGCTGCTCTCTGTCATGTAGTCCACGGACTTTGGCCGACATTCAGTTGGCACGGCACGAAAGCGGGCTAAAACTAGGCTAGTTCCTCCCCACTCTGATCTAGGGCCTGTTCCCTTTTGTAGTCCAGATAAGCTGATCGACGCCACCGGCTCGGTTTGATGTACCTGCGGTAATCAGCAATGCAGTCCACGTGCTGCCGTCGTGCATGGAGCTGTTTAACATGCATTTGACTATGACGTCCATGTGCATCATGGCTGTAACAGTAAGCTGGAATGCACTGGGCAGATGCTAGGTGTGAATGCATTGAACGTCACAATGAAATGAAAATGACTTTTCATCTTGTTTGCGAAATGTCCATATCATGTATTTTTCACAATAAATGCCCAAAAAAAAAAAAACACATTTTCAATCTTGTATTTTATATTAAAATCTCTGCAAAATGGCAAATATTTAGTAGTTACTTCATGGCCTGACATAACGACCGGAAATACGTTTATGGAAGGAAGACACCATTGGAATGCTGTTCCCTTGTGACTTCAACAATGTGAGTGTGCAGCAGGGTGTTCCTGAGACAGAGCACGCTCAGTCGCGCTACCTTGGAAACGAAGGTTAATCGAGGCCAAATCCCATTTCAGAATTCTCCCCTGTACTTGTGGAGACAGCTCAAATATTGGCCCTGATTATAGAGTAGCCCGCAAATCACGGCATTTGCCTTTTTTCTATTGTACCCTATTAAGTACTGTTGGCATGGTTATTCGTGAGCTGCCTGAGTACGATCCATAGGGGGGCCGTGGACCAGACCTCAATGATGATGAGGCTTGAGAGCAAATGAGCCTCGCTGATTTGAAAGGGAAAAGGTGAGCGTCAATAATACACACTCTGGTTCTCTCCCCCGTGCACACGCCATACACCCACACCCACGGGCGCACACACACTGGTTGATTGTGTTCTGTCCACTCGAGGTTATAACAGCGCTAACGCCCGTACAAACGCCTCAAAGCATCTGCCGCTGTGGCACTCTGGCCGTTACACACACCGTCAATCACGCCAAAAGTCAATTGCTAAGTGCTTACGTGGCTCTGGGACCGACACACACACACACACACACACACGATGTGCCATCCATTCTGTGCCATCAATTCTACTCATATAAGCCTATCTACTGACACACACACACGCACATTTTCAGAACATACATTCACAGTGCTGACATGCCGCGATTCCTCCAGCCCGCCATGCACTACGAACACGCAAAGGCACACTCAGACACACACACACACACACACACACACACAAAAAAACATTCAGATGAGATGTGCACCACCTCCATCAGCCTGCAAGGTTTATTGATTGGTGTTGCAATGGAGGAGTTGATTAATCAGGAGGCAGAACCAATCGGGGGCCATGACACACACACACAGAATCTCTAACTGTATCCTGCCTGAACTGCCTGAATGTGACATAAAACATGCAGTCTGTATTGGTAAAACTATAAAAACATAATGTGAACAGCAGCAGCCATGAGTCAGATGTTGGGTTGTTAGGTGGGGCGTTGGGATGTTTGGTCGTAATTCCTGCCGTACTCAAAAGCGAATCCGAGCCCCCGTGTCACGAGAGCAATTAAGCTTCCGATCAAACGTCTCCACGACCCAGACGAAAGCCGCACTCCCCGTCTCACCATGTCAGCGGTTCTTTTTAACGCGCCCTGACCTAAGTAAGCCCTTCCCTGTCCTCAACTATAATAATCACAGCTTTTTGCTGTTGCCCAATTGGAACCGCACCATTAAAAAAAGAGAAGTAGCCGCTAATGAAACAAGCCATGGAAGAGATTTCCCACTTGTCAGAGGCATTCTGCAAAAAAAACCATGTGCCTATTGTACCAGCACAACTGTGAGAACACATTGCACGATTGCAACATGCACACTCTTTTTCTCACACCCACCCACAAAATCTTAACACACACACACACACACACACACACACACACACACACATACACACAGTCTCAATCTCTATCGCAGCATAAGTCTCGCCAAAACACATGCACAATTTCTATTTGTGGCACAGTTCTTTTTCTTGTATGCTGTAACACATATGCACTCATCTTGCACACACACACACACACACACACAGTGTCGATACCTATCAGAGCATACTGTACATACACTCTGTCACTCCTGTTCATCCACACGGAAATACACACAACTCCAGAACAGCAACATGCATACATGATTAACATGTCGCATTCACATAAGGATGCATGAACGCACTCGTGCACTCTCATTCGCTCACACGCTCACACACACACATACACAGTTCAATATAACCTGGGGCGTTGCATGAAAATGGTCCCAAAGTGCAATTCATCACTTACGTCTCCTCTCTTTCCCCGTCCCTTCAAGCGACACTGACCTTTCAGCGTGATTCAAACCACTACACGCACATACCAATGACCACACACACACACACACACACACACACACACACAGATGTAACATTTAAAAAAATCATCATCATTTGGAGCTTCATGCTTTATAATTGCCTACTTATCTGACTTTAGAGACGTGGTACACAGTGGGCTTTATGGAAGTAGGATGAAATATACATTTAGTTATTGGTAGAAGTGTTCATTTCCCTTGCCACCCTATGTTGCCCATCTATCATGTCTTTATTTTATTATTTTTATGCAGATCTGTATTGTTATGCTAATATAATAGCTACTTATGCTATTTCGATTATGCTGACTGGGGCTTAATGGAGCCAGCAGTGCTCATTAGCCAGTGGTTCCTTAATATAAGTGCGTTGTAGCTTTCATTTCACATAACTTTACTAAGAAAAGTGCAGTCCCCGTACACATAAAAACTATTTTTAATGTAAAGGGTTCTTGTGAAGTTGTAATCCCCAGGGAACTACTACACCGTTCCGTGTCCCGAAACCAAATCCATCCAAGACAGGGTTTAGCCGAGCCCTGATCCAGGACCCTTTGGGAGTCTTTCATCATACGCCTGCTACGCCTTTGCTCCATTTACTTTTTACCGCACGAGCCCGATAACGGAACGAATACGTCGAATTCCCCTTACCTAAACAAATGTCCGTAATCTTTCACTTGTCTACTTGCATGGCGGCAAGTGGCGCCCCATCTCCTATGCCCAAATAAACTTTTATACTTTGTTAAAGATAGGTATACTCCAACATTTCCATTGTAGTGAAATCCAAGATGGCTGACAGACGCCCCGAACTCTTCTTCGGCACTTTGCGTCCGCGCAATAAGCAGCCTGCACGCAAAGTGCCGAAGAAGAGTCAGTCAGCATGGATTTCTTTATAATGGAAATGTTGGAGTATACCTGTCTTTAACAAAGTATAGAAGTTGATTTGTGCATAGGAGATGGAGCGCCACCCACGACCCCGCAAGTAGACAAGTGAAGGAAGATATATTTAGGTAAGTGAAATTCGACGTATTGGTTTCGTTATTGGGCTCGTTGACTTTCGTGCGGTAAAAATTCAATGGAGCCATATGATGAAAGACTCCCAAAGGGGTCCTGTATCAGGGCTAGGTTTAGGGTTATTATACCTACAAGGGAGCAGCATTTCATACAGTGGTGGACATAATTATTCGAGCACTTGGCATACATTTAAGAGGTTTCAGTTGTTTTTGTTCAGTTGGCCATTAAAATACCCATAAAACGAATGAAATATATACAAAGTCATCATTATGCTCTATAAACCATAGAATAGAGCCATCATAAGGAGATTTACGTCATTTTCCTTACAAAAAACAAGCTAGGCCTATTTCACTGTCACTGTCACACAATCATGTTCCTTCACAGAAGAAGCCAAATTACTTGTGTAATCATTGTCAGGTGTGATCGTGGTTAAATTGATGGTGATCAAGAGTCTTAGGACACAGCTGTGTGATTCTTTTGAATTGTTGCAAAAGGTGGACATACCAAATATTAAAGTTAAAAGTGGATAAAAACAGCAGGACTCACTTCATCTGATATTTGTTGTGCTCAGAGCAACCATCTGCATGTTTCATGAACATTATGAAATGAAATCATGTTTTGGAGGCAAGAAAAGGTCAATATTTTCAGATCTGTCAGGTGTTATAATTATGTCCACCACTGTATATTTATTTATTTATTTATTTATTTATTTATTTTTAACAAATGGGGAGGCCTTACTCCCTTGATCTCCCTAACCAAATAGCCCCCTGCTTCTGGCAAGACAGTCACAGTCCAGAACAGTGTACACATGCCAGATGAAAACCATCACCAAAAAACATCAGACGTTTGAGATGTAAGGAAAATTCCACACTGAAACACTTAAAAAACAGATATTGGCGGTGTGCTTTCTGTTCCAGGGTCGATTTTATTTTTATGGGTGGTGTATTTTTCTCATTCCCATGGATAAGCGGCCAAACATAGACGATGTGATGCCACATTGAGATATTTCCAGCACAGCTACAATGGAGTTTAATAGGAGAACATTTTTCATTGATCTAAATCATCAACAGTAAATGTCAGGTTTTGGTGTCAGTCCCTCAGAATCAAAGAGCACAGGCTTCTTTATAGATGTTCAACAATCATACAGGGAGAAGAGGAAGAGACATCAATTTCTCCACTGACAGGAGCCAAGATAGACCAGAATGCATTGCAGCCACAAGTCAAGATGTTGAGTTGTGAGTAATGGGCGCACCTTTTCTCAACTCTCTTGCTGTTACTATTGCTATCATTATTGCTCTCTCCACCAGGCAAGTTCTCTGGGGGGTTGTTAAAAATGCATTCTGGGAAATGTAGGAAACCACAATCTGAAGTAGAAGTAGACAAGGCAGGTTGAGGGAAAGTGGCTGCAACAAAAAAGGTAAATTACACCATTTAACAACTCCTGGAATGCATTGAACATCACGTATTGATGATATATAACAGAGGAAGAGGATCATATTAGACCTTCGTCCCTCTTAGTTTTCAGCTTCTCATTCTGGAAGTTTCTGGTTAAGATCTTAAGGTTGCGTTTCTACCTGACTGAGTCTAACAAGCAGCCTGCTTCTATCAAACAACAACATCAATTAAACAGGGGAGATGACGCCATGAGCCAGCATGCTATGAACTAGTTCAGACAGCAACCCA
>JAXDDW010000120.1:492500-510000 GCA_034670385.1 Hoplostethus mediterraneus | reverse complement strand
GCGGAGCTAAACTGTATTGTACTGTAAAAAGACAAGACACCAAGAAACAACAACAACAACAGCAGCAGCCACAAGAGGCTAACTAAAGACACACCCGCACTTTCCCGGCTCACACTATAAAGATTTCGGGTAAGGAAGCATATTCATAATCCGTTTTTGATACTACGTTGTTAAAATAGCCCCGCGGCAGCTTCCGCCCCTCTCGAGGAAGTTTCTTTTGTCCTCTTCAATCAACAACAACAAAACAAGCGTACCGAGTCCAACACAGGCTGTTTGTCCAAAGGCGTGTTTGCTGGTACGACAGTGTAACAGCTCGTTAATGATATTATATTGGGGTCTAGTTTGTCAAAACAACTCTCTTATCGCGCCGGTTGGTACATTGTGGATACCTTTGGACCGGCTAGCAGGTAGAGCGAAGCGAGCAAGGTGTGCTAGATAGTTACAACATCGGCAGCCTAACAGGCCTGTCAGATGCCATCAGTGAGGTTTTAATAATAACAAGTATGTTGTCAGTGAAAGGTTATGAGATCATGCAGCCACTTTCTAGTGCATTTTATTCTGCTCTTATGTCGTTGTATCTAGTGCTCTCAGATAAGAGTGCAGGTCATCCTATTATTGACCAGCAGTCTGAAGAACTGTGTGATTGATTTGTATATGTGTGAGCGTGTTTCCCTCTCTTTAACGTATACACACTCGCCTTCTCTACCTATCACACGCACACACACACATTTTTCGTTTGCCTCTCTCAATCATATCTTTAATTTAACTCGTCATTTCTCCAGATGTCCCGATGGCCGCCAAGTTCACTATTTCGGACAGCGAATCAGAGCCCTCCGAGGAGGTAGAAGAGTCAGAAACCGACCTAGACACACCTATTTGGCAAGACCAGAACAATACTCTAGGCCACGCCCACACAGCACCTGAGTTCAGGATGGCAGGTAAGATACCACAAATGTTTATGGACACTGGAAGAAAGGAAATTTAAAGACATTGAAACCACGGGTTTTTTGCTGGTTTACACAAACATGCGACTCAAAAAACGCACCTTTTGCGCCCCTAGTGGTCAAATAGAGTAGTAGTCTCTCTCACAGAGATCAGATGGAATGGAGAATCTGCATCTTGCATGAGCAAGTGTTTGAAACCTCCGATTGCGGATTGAATTTACTGAGGTGTAATGTGACCCAGGTAGTGTTTCCTCTAGCTGTAAAGGTTGATCATATGTACCTTTTGATTAAAAAAAAGTCAGCTTTTGTCCATTACGACATGATGACTTAAATAATCAACGTGATTTCCAGTAGTAGCAAACCTTTTTACAGCAGTGGTGTTTTGTTGAGTGTGGAAGTATCGAAGACTCCGGGAGCCATGATTTAATTAAATCCTGCTACTGTACATTTAAAACTTTTGACGGCATGCCAGACGGGTGGGCAGGCTGTACACAAGAGGAAGAGGGGTACAGAGATAGGTACCCGCACTGCAACACAGATAATGGATTTCTCCAGCCTTAATGAACTTTTATTAGGAGATTAGCTGACCTATATCCTGCTCACATCTTATCTGCCAAAACATCCCTCACGCTGGCACTGGCAGACGTTAGTCTACGTTAGCGGATTTTTAACCATAGCCCGCCAGGTTTCTGTTCGGTGGTCAATACACACCCTAGAATGAGAAAGTCAGCTAAATGTGCAAAGAATGACCCAAGAAACAATTCAAGTCACATTTGATTGGGTCTTTATTGCCAAAACAGTCAGGTAGACACAGTAAATGCATACATATGTGCTGAGTAGTAATTCACACAATCAGAATGTAAGCTGCATAAGCTAGTGAGTTGAGAGACAAGCTAACAAGTCCTGTAAATAATCCTTTATGTATCCACTGTGTGATAGTGGAACTGTGATGATGATGATACAGGATTTACACTTTGAATTCGTGGTAAACTCAATCAATAGCTTCAGCCTTGTTGACACAGTTGCTGCAGCAGCAAGGGTTGTAAATGGGTCGTGTGGACATGGGTGACATGCTACTTATTATCCATGAACCCATTTTGTGGACACGTACGAGCATGGATTCTCAGGGTACAAAAACAACAAGAAATAATCGCGCCATTTATATTTTAAAATACGTTTACACTAAAATGACAATGTCACTTACGGCGGTTTCCAACAGTGAAAGTGTTTAATGCTCAACAGCATCCCCGTGTTATTCAGGATCCCCGGGTGTTCTGGTTTCAAATTGGTGTGTGTCATCGTGATATGCTGAAATGGTGAAATTAACCGGGGTAGTGATGCGTAGATAAACCGTAACCCATTTGCTGTTGGTTTTTCATGGTCGACAGCATGAACCTTATTCAACTTGTAGTAGAAGAGAACAGAACGTCCCATCATTTTTCTGCTGCAGTTTTCAAACAGCTGAAAGGCAGACCTGTATTCTTGGACAAAAGTGGGGAAAACATTTCATGTCAACCCAAAAATAACGGCACTCATACATCCCTTTCTCTAACCATTGTTTCTGTTTTTCTTTACTCTCCCCATTTCTTTCTCTTTCTCTTCCCCTTTTCCTCCCATCTGTATCTCTTTTCCTGCCATTTGTTGCCTGTGTTTCATTTCTCATGTGAGAAACTGGATATTGGGAGTTAGTCAGAATGTAGCATACACTACTCAGAGGTAAAGAGGGATGGTCAGGTTTTTGGATACGCCATTCCCATTTATTTCTCAGAAATATTCCTCTATACCTGCTTTTCTTTCATTATTGACTGTTTGTTTTTTTCTTGTCTTGATCACATTAGCATCATTTCCCCCTGTTTTCTCTCCCCGTGTAGGGAACGGCCGGGTCAGGCTGAACTCAGAGTCCCATGCCACCACTGTCTCCAGAGATGAGGAGCTCCAGGCCAGGGGGGAGGGCGAGGACGGGGCGCCCACTGACGGAGCTCCTTTCCGGGGTAGATCCCAGTCGGCTCCCCCTGCCCTCTGGGCGGCCAAGAAATACGGCCGGCAGCTCCGAAGGATGAGCGACGAGTTTGACAGCTGGCTGGACAAAGGGGTGAGAATGAATGACAGGATGGATGGATGGAGAAAAAGTGAGGGAAAAGGGGAAGAAGGATATAAAATTGGTTAAAAAATAAAATAAAATTAAAAGACTTAGATCAAGGGGTGCATGGTCACATGAAACAAAGAACGCATTGGCAGTAATTCAAGGAATTTTACAGGAAACTTGTGTTTTTTCCCACCCTATCAGTGTGACAGGAGTGCTGGGACGGCCAAAGAGATGCACCACTCTAAAAGCTGGTGGAACTACCTCTTCAGTCACCAGGAGACAGAAGTAGAGAACAACCACCACGAAAACCACGGCCACCGCACTGAGTAGGGACTGGAGGGAGGGGAGGGAGGGAGAGGGGAAAGAGGTGCGGAAGGAGCGGTGGACTAAATTTCAACATCTTTTTTGTGTGTTTTTTGTACATGGTGTTAGCTATCTCGACTATGTTTGGCAGTCTGCTGTAAAATGGTAAAAGGCAAGAACTCTATTATGCTCATGAGGAGGATAGACTGAACACCAGAACAACCACTGTGACAGGGCTGCATGTAAGACAGGGGACAGATAGAGAGACAGAGAGGGAAGGGAATAGAAAACAAAGATGGCATCAGCATCAGGAAGTAGCTTTGTATCGACTGCACTTAAAAATTTAAAGGAGATCGGGGCCACTATGGTGTTTAGATAAAGTCGGTTCATTTGGAGTCAAGAGTAAATTAGCCTGTGAATGGATTACTGGATTATTATAGGCTGCATGGAAACACAGTCACTGATATTCTGTGTCTCGATTGGTTAAAACAGCGCTCTGTAATGCTGCCTGTGACCAATCCAGTGTGAGGAGTGCTTAGTTTGCATTTATCTGCCACCTCATGTTTCGCCTTCTATGGAGCTACCACCATTCAAATATGACTGCACTGGGTGGTAGCAAAAGACTATCATCAATCGCTTTATATATCAAATGTATCAACAACAAACAAAAAAAAAAAGAACAATCTTGTACAAGGACAATCTCTGATAGTGCTGAAATAATATGTTTTGTAAAGAACTTCAGGGTTAGATTTTAGAAGAAAGTGGAGAATTACATTAGACATATAAAAGCACAAACCACTGCGGTTCTATCTTTTTAAAGCATTGGATGAGCAACAAAACAAAGACAGACTTGCGGCTTTTATTGTGTAAATATGTTGTTAATATTTTAATGAATGACAGGGTGGGGATTTAAAATGAACGTGGATTAAGCAGAATCCTATATTTTACAAGTTCGGCCAACCTAGCAATAGGCAGTGTACAATCCGTGGCTCTCGGGATAAATGTTTTGTGCATATTTTTAAAATATGGGTGGGGATGAATTAAACTGCTGTACAAGGAGCCAGCACATCAGCCGCTGGCCCCGTTTACTCAACGCCCGACGCACTACAGAAGATGCTTTTTTTAGCGTCCAAGATAGGGCAGCAAGCCACATTTCAACACCAGGGGATCTGATTTTCCAAAACTACATCCATAGCTGGTTTAGCAAAATCAGTTGCCAATCCTGTCAGGCGGTGTTGAGATGTGTGCAAATGTGGCTTGGTGTCGTTTTATTTGCGTTGGGATGTGAACGCCCCGTGTAAATGGGATTTTATCTACCAAGATTGCTGATCTGAGATTAGTTTTACTCTGCACTGTTTTCTGGCTTTTGAAGATTACTCACCATCTGACCTTTTTTTGGAAATACAGGTCACACAGTCAGAAATCTAAGATCAGCACTGCTACTCGTCTCGGTAAATACGTTTAGGCTATTTGTGGCTATCGTTTCTCAACACGTGATTATTGAAGATGATAGGTTTGTTCTACTTGTGTCTTATTCTCTTCCTCTCGACTTGTGGGGTTGAGTTGTAAAGCGCTCGGGTGCGCAGGCAAACGGGCTGCGTCCACACCGTCTTTTTAAAATTCACCCTCATTTTTTCCTCAACCCGGTTCGCGCCCACTTAACTATAAACGAGTTGTGAGGAGAGAAGTCTGGACCGTCTGAATGGCGCCCCGCCTTTTTCTTGGATTCGACCACGCTTACCTTGCGATGAACATACGCGTCATCACCCAACTGTGTAATAGACTGAAATATTTGGAAACCCTTTAAATTCCACCAGACTCTTTATCTGGTGTAATGTCCCCAGGGCTTTGCTCACTTGCTCCGTTTTAAGAGAAAGTCTAAGGCTTTCTGATGATATCAATTATTTAACGCTACCTAATAAGGAGCTGTTGGTAATGGGTGCAAGGATGATATAACTGTGCTGTCTTAACAAAATTGCATTTAATGTTTGATGAAACTCCTTGTAGACACACTTTGGCTCAAAAACCGGTTGGCAAAGACGATGTGCCTGACATTGAGCGAGGACACAGATGAAGACGCTTTTCTGTGCCTTGGAAATAAAAGTTCCGCTGGAATTTAAAAGGGTTAAATATTGTCATGAACTGCCTTTTTAATGAAAATGTTATGAACATGCTGAAACCTGTGATGTGACACTGCACACGCCAGTGTTGTCTACGTACCTATTTACCGCCTTAAACTTTTACGGCTCACTGTCACATATCGCTGTTGTCATGTGCAAACCTTGTAACTCGAAACCTTTTTCTCCAGATTTTCATGTTTTAACTTCAGTTGTAGGATTACATGCTCGTCTACGGGGCGAGAAGCCTCTAACGCACTTGGTCTTATGAAAAGCATCGGATGAACTCTAAAAATGCATGGTGGTCAATGGAGATTCAAGGTTTTCACTGGACAGCGACGGTGCGCTCATGTAAAAAGCACAATAACACAGAGGTGGGTTTGCTGTCACAACAATGATAACAATGGGAAAAGGGCTTACTCAGATTTCTTGGTTGGGCCGACTACGATTCAAGCAGATATGTGATACTGATATGAACAACTTGATTTGGCCCTATTCCAAGTCCTGCAATCGGTGACGGTAATGTTGCGCAACTTCTGTGACAGTGAACACACCCTAGGAAGAAATCCTGCCTGGGCACCTGTAGTTTTGCAACCATCCTTGGTATTACTTGAATCTGAAGATGTGTGTGGAGAACCTTGAATATTACCTTTTTTTGTTTCTTTTTACTCCTTTTCAGTTTTTTTAATGACTTTTGTAAATGTATTTTCTCTAATGCTGTGACACTGCTGGTATATGCTGTCCTCAACAATAAAGAATTTTATGAGTGGTTTTAAAGTGAGGGTCTTGTATACTTTTTTTAATACACCAGTAGTGGAAATGCTTTCAATAATTGTTGTACTGGTAAAGTAAGGTAATTCATGGACAACTGAGGAAATAATAGGATCGTGGCACATGGGCTTCTAATAGTGAAGAGTAGTATTTCATTCTTCTAAGAGGAGGCTTTGAAAATAGGGACATACCAATAACCTGCGTGGAATCGAAGAAGGAATAAACTTTATTGAATTACCTTTGGTCAAGAGGCAACAAAATGCTCCCAGTGTACCATGGCCTATGGGTCCCAATAAACAGTCATTGGGCAATGTTACTTCAAAACACTCAGCTATCTCAATGCATTAACATTAGCTCAATGTCATTGTTATGCAAGACCTTCTGGGAAATTAATGATATCAGCCGCCCTGTGTCTTCATCTTACTTCCAAACTGGCCCATTACTGCCAGACTTGACGAATAGCAGCATTAAAAAAGACGCCGCGGAGTACGCCGTATTTGGCACGCTGGTAGAGGAAGTGTGTGTCAGGCCACCTCCGAGGGGTCCCAGCAGTATTTGTGTCCACAGTCCAAAGCCGACAGCCTGTCCATGTCCCTGTCACTCAGCGTGAAGTCAAAGAGCCGAGCGTTCGCCCCCACTCTGTCTGGCCAGGACGACTTGGGGAGCACTGGGACGTCCTGCTGCACCGCCCACCGCAACAGGACCTGGAGAACAAAACAGACTGGTCTTGTTTCTGAGTGTGTGTGTGTGTGTGTGTGTGTGTGTGTGTGTGTGTGTGTGTGTGCTAGCAATCATTTCCCCCTAACACTAAATAAGTGAGGCCCATGTTGCATCATCATCATTAATGCTGTTTTGACACTTGCTGTGGCAGGGTCTGCTGTTACCAGCACTAGCATAAGTGCTGTTAACACAGTGTGTGTGTGTGTGTGTGTGTGTGTGTGTGTGTGTGTGTACCTGTGCAGGTGTGCGTCCACAGCCCTGTGCCACCTCCATGACCACGGGGTCTGTGACCAGTTCTCCTTTCCCTAAGGAGGAGTAGGCTTGGAAACACACTCCATGCTCCTCACACACACTCCTCAACTCTGCCTGGCACAGCCGTGGGTGGAACTCTACCTGGAGGAAAAAAACACACACATACAAGATGAGTCTTTATAACACTGAGGCAACTGCTTAGGTACTGTTGCCTATCGCAGTTGGCCAAAATGTTGCCCTGTGTATTGCTGCTTTTATTTTAAAATGTATTGGTTTGCTTTTATTGCTGCTGTACAAGTTCCCCCTGTGTGTACAATTCAAATCAAATCATCTATCTATCTATCTATCTATCTATCTATCTATCCGCCCTCCCTTCAGTCATGCATCTTACCTGTAGCACTGCAGGAGGGACCTTACAGCTCTGCATCAGTTCTCTCATATGTGCCAGGTGTGTAGTTGGACACTCCTATGGCCTTCAGTTTCCCCTGGGCATGCAGCTCCTCTAGTGTAGCCCAACTCTGAGCTCTGTTCCCTGGGGTGAAGCATTAGTCAGGACCTGCATCACAGTTATTACTAACTACTATTTTGAACAGTTTAATTTGCTTGAGGATGCAAAATGGCACGAGTGAAAGCGCTCCATTCACTTGATTTGAGCTCCTGACCTGGGTTGTGCTGGTCAGCCACCACCAGTCCCTGTGTGCCAGGCCAGTGGATCAGGTAGAGGTCAATGTAGCCTAGATCCAACTGGGACAGGCTGTGGAGAGCTCCCTCCATGGCCCTCACACCCTGATCCTTAGGGCCCAGCTTACTGGAGGGATGGAGGGAGAGTGTTGAGGAGAGGATGTGCAACAACATAGTCTAGGAGGAGGTGAGATAAAAATGACCTTTCCACTGTGCCATTGAGCATCAACATTGAGCTGAGCCTGTCCAGCTGACATGCACCCTACCTGGTTATGAATACATCCTCCCTGGTCAGTCCGTATCTGGGCAGCAGCTCTTTCAGCGCTCGTCCCAGGTCGGCTTCATTGCGGTAGACGGCGGCCGTGTCGAAGGCCCGGTAACCGGCAGCCAGGGCAGCGTCAACAGCTTGGTGAACATCCTCGGCACCGCACAGCCGGTAGGTCCCCAAACCCAGGAGGGGCATCCGAACCCCCGTGTTCAGGAGGACAGAGGGGGTGGAGAGGGATGAGGAGGACATCTGTACTGGTCTTGAAAAGCACTTCTTTTTCTTTGCTCCTTGTTTGGATTATTTCGTCTACCAAGAGAGGAAGGGAGAGAGTTAGCTAGAAATCTGGAGATTATTTTAACTTTTAAAAAGAAGTAGTACTGGCTCTCGCAATGATTGGCATGTATTCACACTTAAGGATGGTGAGTGAGATAATATACAAGTAATGCAAGCAATGAAATGAAATGAAAACACTACAGACACTTCGGTGTCGACGTAGCAAAAGGCAAAGTACGAGTAAGACAAAAGTTAAAGAAAAAAATATTGCACTGAAATGTTTAGCTAATGCTCACGTTGTTCGTAGGAGGCAGAGGAGACTGTTTAGCGCTGTCGTAATCCTGTCCACTTGTGTCAGCTGACTGAAGTCATGTGACCGTTTGGGCGGACTGTCCTGTTCGCCGTCACCATAGTGATACGTGTTCCGGTGCCGCTGATTGGAAGAAGAGCTAACCCAATAGGAGGAAGCTAAAAGAGTTGAAGGCAGGAATTCGTGCCATCCAGCGAATCACAAGGTGGGATCCGAGGAAAGTGTTTGATTGACAGCTGGGATTTTAACCGTTTACGTCTTGGAGAGGCTAGCTTGCATGACGACTTGGGAAATTCGTGTTCCCCATTTTCTGTGACATTTACGGTAAGATATTTTAGCGGGCCGCGCGCGCGCGTGCGTGTGTGTGTGTGTGTGTACACAACTGCTAACAGTCTCAAGCTCGATAAATGATACTCTGACAGTTTTTATGTCAACAACAGCAGTGTATGCTATATCAGACAGCTTTACCATTCCCCTTTCACCACCTTGCTTCACCATACTAGTCTAGGGCCTTTTCCTTTCTTCTTTATTTATTTCACACCAAATATGTCCAATTCTTTCTCTGGGTTTCTGATATTCATGTTGATGGATATGACTTTTATTTTATTACAGATTATATCACTGTACAAACCACTTGAGGTCCACCATGTCCCTGCAGGCCTTCTCCTTCCCTCTCCCCGAGACTCGATTCTTCAAAGCTGGTAGCTATGTCTATCGGTTCAAGATCAGAGGGGGCAGCAGTTACAGGCAAGAAAGACATTGCTCTTTACTTCTTCATTCACTGTCCTCTATGTCCTCTTGCTTAATATCTTTCTTCCCTTACTTCCGGCCTCCCTCTCTTCTTCCTCCGTTTAGGGCGTGGGAGATTGTCTCTGAGTACAAGATGAGAGCTACTACTACCCACACCAGAGTCGTTCTTCTGCTTTCTATCTTTAATTCCTTTTCACTTCTCAAAATCATTCCCTGAAAGAAGAGCAAAATTGCCTGCGGGCTCAAAATAACTAAGGGAAGCATTTATAGGCAAGAGAGAGAGCACTGATATTGGTTACACCCTTCCTTCCTTCATTCCTTCCTTCCTTCCTCCCTTCCTTCCTTCCCATGATTCAATTTCTTCAAAGCAGTGCAAAAATGATCTACAATCTCAAAAACATTAGAGACGAGGGCTGGGCTTCAGGCAAGATGTTTCTTCACTTCCCTAAGCTCTTTTTTTTACTTTTTTTGTCACCACTGTCTTTCCCAATACATGATGTGTGTTGCTGAGGTTTTCATTTCACAACCAAAAAAAGGATCCAAGGCCCCACAATATCTGTCAGCCTTTATCCTATAATAACCTTTCAGAATAAATAATAAAAATAATATACCTTGGTGCCACATTTTTTCCTCACAAAGACCCTTTATCTCAACACCTTTTCCTTCCGTTTGACATTTGTGCTCTGCAGTAAAAACCTTTTGCTCAATTGTTCAAAGCCATTCACTGACACAAAAAACGACGAATGAGGAAATAATATTCTGCAGTTGCTGCCGCAGTAATATTGGCGGACAGGTGCAGGGTGGACACATGGTACATTAAACTACAGTACTACCACTGTATAAGCCAGATATGAACGTGCTGTGAATGTGTTATGATGTACACTGTGTATTTTGCTAGTAGAGAGGAGGTGATAGGAGAAAATTACATCAACCAGGAGCTGGAGGTAATGATGGACGCTCATTCATTCATTCATTCATTCATTCATTCATTCATTCATTCATTCATTCATTCATGTATCTAACCGTTCATCCTCAATATCTCTCTGTCTGCCTCCCTCTCTCTTCAGGACATTATCAGAGCAGTTCTCGCCAACCTGGACAGTCTCCAGCCCTTCTCTAGCGCCCACTTCAATGTCTTCCCCTGTATCCTTCCACGACATTGACACTAACTTCACCCATCCATCCATCCATCCATCCATCCATCCATCTATAACAGTATTTTCTTGTACTTTTTCATCACACTTGTGTCTCATATCCATTAGGTGATCCAAACTCACAATATCTCACATGTCAATCCCTGTCCCTGCTAAAGGCAAGATTCGTCATGTTGCCAATGGATCATCAACCTCACATATGCCTTTTTTTAGGTCATTTTAAGGCATTACTGCATTTTAGTGTGCTATAGTGAGTAACAGGAAATATGAGAGAGAGGACATGACATAGGGCTAAGGTCATGAGTGATATTCAAGCGCACATTATCGCAAATACGTTATGTGCTAAGTGCATGTGCATCCTTTATCCCTCTGCCAAACTGTTTAGCCCTTCATTTCAGTATTTCCATCCAAGGGTGTAGCAGACAAATTGATTCAAGGCTAGCTTTGCATCCTCTCAGACTCACCACTGTGCTAACTACTGATAACACAGAGGTGAAACTGCTACCAGTCGTCTACTTGCAAAGCAGCGTGTTGAGCAAAGAGCTTATATTTTGTTAACTCTAGCTACCAGATAAGAAGCAGTGGGAGAGAGTGTGCAAGCTGATGTTTAAACATGGCGAGGAGAAGCTGACTGCTTACCCATTTATTATCACCCTCTACCTGGAGAATAACCCACCGAGTGGTGAGTAGAGACACAAACACACCGACACACAAACACACACAAACAAAATGAGCCTCAGTATGAGACACAAACAAGATACTGTCCAGGTCATTCAGTCTCAAATGGTTTTCATCCTCCTTCAGGGAAGCAAGCAGAGCACAACTTGACACCAGTGAGTTGTTTTTTTATTTTCTTTCATATAAAACTTTGTGTTGAATTGGCACCGTGTCAAATGTTCTTGTCGGTTAATATAAGAATCATCAATGTTCATGTGGTTATGGTCAGTACCTAACCTGCGCGTGTGTGTGTGTGTGTGTGTGTCTGAGTGTGCGTGTCGTGTTCGAGGAGAAAGAGGCAGAACTCCCCTCCAGTTCTGAGCCCCAGGCAAAGCGCAGTAAGAGAGATTCGCCACTAGAGGACGCCATACTAAAGGACATTATTATGGACGCTGAGGCTGAAACTCAGGTGTATATAAGTGGGTAAGTGGGTTTATTACTACTGCAGACTAAATCTGTAGCATTTATTGTATTAAATAATATATGATATGATATATTAACTCAGTTTACGTATTTCGTGTTTAAGGCTTTGGCTCAGTTTAAGGAAATATGGATGAGTGGTGTAGAGTTAATGTAAAGAAAATCACTGCAAATAAATATATCGAATTGACTTAATGTAAATCTAATTAAATCATCCTGTTATATTTATTTTTCCCCTTTAAAATTGTTGCATGTTGGACCAACAGCTCTTTTTTTTTTGCTTTCTTTTCTAGTATGGTCATGCTTTTTATTTTATGCAGCAAATCTGTAATTATCATTGTCTGGAGTTTGTCATGCGTAAGTACACTGCCGTACCATGAAAAAAGCTTCATAACGACTGAAGCAAATGTATGATTTTGTCAACAAAGATGACCAACAGCAATTTTTCCACATTAGTTTTGTTCCTTCAGTCCACCTAAGTATTTGTGTAAGTATTTTTCCACACACTTCCCCGTCTCAGCCACTACCATCAAGGTGCCTGTTAGCAAGGCATTTAACCCCTAACTGCCCAGTGGAGCTACTCTGTGTCCAACAGTAGAAGAGAGTGGTTGTACTGTGTAAGTCCAAGGTGTGAACATGTGTATGCATGTAACAGTACATGCAGGCCAAATGCAACCACTTCGCTCAATCAAAAGTCTTTGTGTGTGTGTGTGTGTCTCACTGGGTGTGTTCTGTGGACAAGCATCTGAGCAAACGCAGAGAGTAAAGAGTACTTTATTGATCCCCAAAGGTGAAATTGCACTCTCACAGCAGCAGGCACACACATACAATACATCAATGATTAAAAAGAAGCAACAACTAAGAAATATAAGAGATATAAACAAAACAAAAAATATAGAGAGAGAAAATACAGAGTACTTAAAAATGAAAGAATATACTGTAGAAATAAGGTGCATACTATGCAGTGGTAAATTTGCAGTGTCTAAGTGTCCAAAGTTAACTACATAATATGAGACTATACTCTGTACAAATAAGGCACATAAGGATAAATCTGTTGGTGTGTTAATAGTGGATGAGCTGGACAGTCTGAGGGTGAATGGAAGGAAAGACCTCTTGCTGCAGAATCAGCCTGCTGCTGAAGCTGCTCTGGTGCTGCATCAGGAAGCTGTGCAGAGGCTGGTTTCAATTGCCACATTGTTTGTCTATCGAGAACCATTTTGTGTTTTAGAATGTACCCAATTTACCCAAACATAATCCATAAGCACGTATATTGAAAACAGACTCAGCTTTACTCTAGCAAGCTAAGTGGCTACGGCTATTTGGGATGGTGATGGGACAGGTAGGTTAGCAAGCTAACATTACTTGTTTAGCCTACCAGAGCTTCAGTTAGCAGCTATTAGCTATGAGTATGTATGTCTACCTCTGATAATATTACAACAGGAAGACCAACAATCTGCAGCATTTTGCTCAAATGTGATTGGTTATCATACTGGAATGTTGCTCATTTGTGTAATAGCAAACTTTTTAAACCTTTTTGAACAAAAACCTTTGTACACGGTTATTCGCTTGTTGACAAAGAATGGAGGCGAACTGTTCACCTTCACCTGGTTTGCAACTGCTTGCAGCTAGTTCCCCAGGCTGTTGCTGTAAATATTGCAACTAAGAAGGTGTCAAATAAGGATTACAATAACGTCTGTGTGTCGGTGCAGCCTTACTGATGATGACTGAGGCAAATGTTTGAGGCAATTGAGATGGGCATGATGGACCACATCATGGATGGGGGTTGCCTAATTTGTGAAAATCTTTCGTTAAGACAGTACGCTGTAAAAACTAAATGTGAAATTGTGGGGGCGCCCCGGTGGATCAGGGGTCTAAGGAGCGTGTAACCATGACGTCCTGGCAAAAATGAAAATTGCTTGTAAAAATGTACATCTACTTGTCCTCAATGTTTACAGTACAGCTGAAGATGAGAGAATGGGAAGCAGTGTAACTTGTTAACACTGGTGTAAATTTGTACACTTGCATACTCGTGCACACGTGCCTGTGCCTGTATTCACATTGTGTATCAATGAAAAACGCACACACACACACACACACATATATATACACTCCAGTGATTCTTGTAGTTATGAAACAGACAAGGGGCGAACGGGCGCCACCTCAATCACTCTGATAGTCAGATCAGCCGTGCGAAAAAGCTTTTCTCTGCGTCTGCATTTAACTTGTATAAACAGAATTGGCTCACTTTTTGGAACTTGAGGGACACACACACACACACACACACACACACACACATACTCACTGTGTAAACATCCTGCATCCAGTAATGCCCCGAGCATCATTAACCGGTTCACAGGAAAATCAATTTCAATGAGCAATCTTTGCACAGATTTTCATGTTCTTACAAAGGCACCGCACAATGAACACACAGAGGTACAAAACCCAAGTACAGCGCACACACTGTCAGCATTATAATGTGTCCTTTCTATTCTAAGAAACACTCCCTACTTACTGCTGCCCCACTGACTCCATCTGAGTGTGTGTCTACGTGATGCCCTGGAGTTACAGACGCCGTGTTTTTGTGTTAAACATGCTGGAAAGAAGGGAACAAAAAAGTGTCAAAAACATGTATAGACCTAAATTGGACACAAATCTCTCTCTCTCTACCTCTATTTAGGTAATAAGATAATAAGACTACATCCCCGACTTGGTACCTCAAATAACGAAACATATGAAATATTAATTTGGTATCGAGCATCGCTTCTCTTTTATGTCTGTCCACCATATACAGTCCAGCAAAGCTAATAGAGCATCCTTGTTCTTCTCATGTGATGTTCAGATGAAGCCTCAGACTAAGAACCAGATGATGTATCCTCTCATGTCATGATACATACTTCCTAGATGACCCTCAAAATAGCTATTTGAGTGTCACATGAAAAATAAAAAAGGAATTATCCTTTTAATGTATCAATAAACTTTATTAACTGACTTACAGGACGTATGTGGACAATCCGCGTGTAGAGGAAGAGGTCGAGGACGCTACGGGAGATGATGACCAGGTGATGCATTTACTTGGCCGACTGACACACTCACACTCTTACTCATCAAGTGAATCAGTCATTTATTAATTCACTCATTCATTTATCCAACCATTCATCCTCCAATATGTCCGCCTGCCTCTTACTCTCACTGTGTGTTCACACTGCTGAGCGAGCAGGGAAATGCAGCTGATGTGCGGACGGGCAACAGAGTTGTCGGCCTAGAAAAGACCTCGGCCGCTCTACAGCCAATCAGGCTTCCACGGATTTCCTACCTAGTTCCACGAACAGTACTTTTGCTCGACAAGTGCAAAGTGAAGGTTAATTACATCCATTAAAAGCTTGCCAGTTCTTATTGCTTTTATTTGAAAGGCTACAAGAATTCACAAAAACGGTGCTTGATGACTCATTTTATGGAGTGTTTTCTTTTTTCTTTTCCATGAATGCTCCCTAATTAGCACTTACCTGTGTTAACTCGTTAAAGTGACCAAACGATATGAAAGGTAATACCAAAGCAGCACCCAACACACAGATACGTGTCTGAATGGATGCAGTCGGAGCCTCCTGCACCTCTCACAATGGGTCTGAATGGAGACACCGTCAACCGAGTTGCTCACGGTGTGAACACACTGTCGCTCTCTGTCTCTCTCTCTCTCTCTCTCTCTCTCTCTCTTTCATCATGTCTCCACCTCGCTTTATTTGCTTCCATCTTCCTTTTCCTCTCCGCCACACATAAAAGCACACACACACACTCACAGTGTCTCTGTCTTTATTGCCGCCCCGGGCTAACATTAGCGCAGACAGGTGGGATAACGAGCGTGATTAAGGTTAATAATAGAAGTACATTAGACTGAGTGTGTGTGTGTGTGTGTGTGTGTGTGTGTGTGTGTGTGTGTGTGTGTGTGTGTGTGAAAGAGAGAGAGAGAAAGATGTCGTAAGTATGTATGTGTGTTTCTGGTGATATGCTTCATTTTGATCATTTACCCCCCCCCCCCCCTCCTTCTCCCTTACCCTGTGACCTTTTCTTGACCTCTGACCTTTCACTCCCTTTTTGTTTCGTTTTTTTTTTCTTCACTCTTCATCCCTTCATCCATCCTCTCCCGCAGAAAGGGACCGAGAAGTTTCTTGAATCCCAGTGGGAAGCTGGTATCGGCAGCCAGGTCGCCACAGCTCAGGGGGAAACAACGCGTACTGGGACATTAGAGGAAGAGGAAGAGGAAGAGGAAGAAGAAAAGGGAGCGGATGTGGACGGCATTCCCCAATCACCTGTCCGGACAGGACTTCTGACTCGACTGGTCAGGTTGGTGCGACTAGTATGAAGGGGTACTGGCTAGCAGTGGGCAAATGGTTCTGGTTTTGTTAAGGCGGTATTAAGAGTTCAGCGAGTGCAGCCAGTGTCAACCAGTCATAATCAAGGGTAGGATTCAAAACCGGGGGGGGCCGATGCCGATGTTTTCGTCTCGTGTGTGTGTGTTGGCAACGTTTGCTTGCCTTTGCACCCACGCGAAGAAACGGGAGACGGTCGGTAGATGTGCGGGACAAAACTCGTGGGTGTTAGCAAAAGGATCGGGGAAGTCCAGTTGACCGTCCGCCAGCTCTGGAGCAGAAGTAGAAATCGCCGTTCCCCTGTGAACCATCCGATGAGTCAGACCAGAACGTGTTCCTGAAGCCGGGGGGGGGGGGTCATGCCGAGTTCAGGCGATCTTCACGTGAATGCTCGCCGTGCCGCGTACGTGTGTCCCGGCATTCGTGCCGCTCTCACGCTTTGGTGACAACCGCACACCTGGAAAAAGGAAAACACTTTAGTGACGCTGGTGAAAACTATCCAGAAACACCAGAATCATCAGCCGGTGGTTCCAGTTCCTCCTTGTTCGGCCAATCCTGGATGAAGGCCTGTTCACATAATCAATAAAAGTCTCTCTTTCTTTCTTTCTTTCTTTCTTTCTTTCTTTCTTTCTTTCTTTCTTTCTTTCTTTCTTTCTTTCTTTCTCCAGCCACGTCTTCCCCTTCTCCATGTTCTTCAAAGAAAGCTGAGAGCCAACCAGAGACCTATCCAGAGAGAGAGAAGGTTTTTACTGGTTCCAGTGAAACCCAATGGAATCTCACTGGGTTTCGTTCTGAGCCCAACAACAACATTATTGATCAGGAATTGGATTAGCCAGTGTTTATTTGTTCTGCATTATTTCAGGGTTTGAGTCGATTCCCATCTAATGAACATTCCTGTTTCCATATGATATTCCACAACGTTTTGTGGCCGCATCTTTGACTGTCTCCGTTTCTATCTTGTGCTTAAAAGACCGCAGTAGTTCTGCACCATTCCTGTTGTCTCTGTTGGATGTTTTCTTTTTAGGTTTTGTGTAAATAAGCAAATAGAAAATGATCCACAAGGTTTCTGCTTTCCTCAACGCGGAGCCTGTCGGGTACACAAGCACATTCCAAGGTAATATTCTGGTGTTGTTGTAGACAATGCCTGCTGTTTATTAACATTTCCATCCCTTCTGACTTCACTCAGACCGTGTGTGTGTGTGTGTGTGTGTGTGTGTGTGTGTGTGTGTGTGTGTGCGTGCGTGTGCATGCACAATCTAAGCTTCTGTCAAAATCACCTTGTGGAAACTCACTTTCCTCCTGTCAATCTATATTAGTTAAGTGATATTTTTTTCTCTCTCTCTCTTTGTGTGTGTGTGTGTGTGTGTGTG
>JAXDDW010000120.1:480000-490000 GCA_034670385.1 Hoplostethus mediterraneus | reverse complement strand
GAACACACACACACTCTCTCTCTCTCTCTCTCTGACACACACACACACACACACACACACACCTGTCAGCCGGCACACCTGCCCTGCGCTCATCCAGACTCGTTCTGCTCTCCGCTCCGCATCTCCAGGTAAGAACAAGCTCTTTTTTTAACACCCACAATATGTTTGAATCTCAGTGGAATGCACCTTTAGATCATTTGGTCATTCAGAACTCAACGTAAAGACTGTAAAGACTTTTATTATCTGGCACCAACGTGATTCAAAGCTTTTCCTCCTGTCTCCCTTTAAAACATTTCTAGATGCTTGTGTTTATTCCCTCAAGGTTACAAATATAAACTCTGCCCATATATCCAATGCCTGACTCTTCTTGAAATGCACGTGAGTTATGCAGTTGATCTCAAGTTTCATCTATAATATGTTAGTCTTGAAACTTTGAGAAAGATTTCCTGATATTTATGGATCAAATACAGACGGCTGCATTTTTTATATTACTGCGAGCAAACTTTTGTCAGGATTTTGTCATATTCAGGTGATGAACAGCTAAATTCTCAAATCTCAATTGGTTCCCTAGCAACTAAAGCTCTGATGTCATCGGGTTTTAATTTGTTATCAGTCAATATAGACGCGCTGTACCTTATTTGATCTGTACCTGATTTTATCTGGTGATCTTCATTGCTGATTGATAGAGGATCAATCGCATCTCGCTAGTACAAGATGCAATGCTGCACACTCTGTTGTGTATTGGGAATCATAGATAAGGAATTTCAGGCACTTGTAGTTGCAAATATTACATTCATCTGTGAGCTGAGGTTGAGGTGAAGGGTCTTAGCAGCCCTTAGAATATGGCAACAGTTTCACTATCTAAACTGTCTAAATTAAATGACCTGCTGTGACCTCCAGGTTAGTCACACGAGACACCTGGTCCATTCATAGGATGTAAGGTTTGCCTATGTAGGTTAAAAATAAGCGGATCTTGTTGAGCAATTTAAAGAAGAATATTCTCACCACCTACTTGCAGAAATATCCAGTGTTTGCAGGAACTCCCCGATATCAAACGTTATGGCTTCATTAACTTGTGTTCATCAAGGTCTTTCAGGTTTTGAGGGAGTAATTCACCATTTTTGTCAATATTCAATTGATGAAAATTCAATCAACCGCAGATTTGGTGCAGCAAACATACAACACACTGAGGCATATGTCCTCATGTCCTCATATGTCCTCATTTTGTCCCATAACTAAACTCTTGCATACACTTTCATTATTTGAATGGGGAACATTTTGGACCCAATTTTGATGGCGTTTATTTTTATGCTGTCAACTTGCATGTCACAAGAACCCGCACTCATGTATAACAACAGGTATAATAAGTGTATAACACTTCTGTGTGGCATCCAGTAATGTTGCTCTTGTGATTTCCCTTCCTGTGATCCTGCACACATCCCCCCTCCACAACTCAGCCCAAAGTGGGGTGTAGTGGATTAGAACCCAATTTGTTCAAACGATGACAAACCAAACCTTCAGGCGTGGAAACCCCACATGAGAGGGAAACTCCTGCCATTTCCTTGCCAACCAGCTGACACGGGGTTAATTTGGCCTCACACACACACACACACACACACACACACACAGTGACCGACCAGTTCATTTGGTTTTAGCAGCATTAATGGTCCCCTGGGCCATTCCGCCGTCGCCACGGCGATTCCCAACATTCTGATCGGAGGGAAGCGGGGCTGGAAAGAGCTGCCATTTGAGAGGGCAAGGGTCAGGATCACAAAATTCCCAGGAAAACATGACTTTATTGTTTATACACGTGTTTGAGGGTGTGTGTGTGTGTGCATGAGCACGTGCATCCATATGTATATGTGTTGCCATGTATAGTATGTTCATGCTTGTGTGGGTTCACGCTCATGTGGGTGGTGCACACACATACACACACCACACGCACACAACGCCATAGGTGGATCTGAAAAATCAGCAGAAGTGCTTTCATTCCTGTGCCTCCTACATGCACGTTAGTACGCGCGTGTGTGTGTGTGCGCGTGTGTGTGTGTGTATATGTACTTGTGTCAGCAAGTAGCTGTTATACCAGGCCGATTGAAAAAATAAAGAGGGCATTGTTTTTATCCATCTTCGCTATTACTCAACTGAGTGACACACAGGCAGACGTGAAGGATGGGAAATCACCTGGTTAGACAGATGAAGGAGGGGGCTCTGTTGATTTGAGGGGAACGTTCAGCCGGAGTGAAAGACCATCAACTTTATCACCCCAGGACCCAAAATAGACTCCGTATTGCTTTGCAGATGAATTAAAACTAATAAAAATCGAATAAACCTCATATCCTCCAATATTCCCAATTTTTGGATACAAGACTGACAGTATATGACAGCTGAACAAAGTTTTTTGAGGCTATAAAAATACATGGATTGTTTGTAAACCAGTCTTACAGTACATTGAACAAAAAACGTATCTATTCTTTCGCTCATATTTTGGGGTTCTGTTTGTGCCTTCCAGGCCGCCGTCCAGATGTCGCCGTGCGTGAACTCTCACCTCTGCCTGCTGGTCCTACCGGTGATGTCGCTGCTGCTGCTCCTCTTTCCTATTGGCTGGAGCTACGACGGCCTCACCCCAGGATGTCACCTATACCGTGAGTTACGCACACACACACACACACACACTCAAACACACACACACAGGAGGCTTTAACATCCCGACACACACGTTTCTTAATCCCTGGCTCATCCGTCTGTCCCGTCTCTCCTCTCTAGCCTTCAACGTGACCATCCGTAGTGACCGCCGCGGTACGTGTAAAGGCACCCATCTGGTCTACGCCTGCGTGGGCTACTGTGAGTCCAGCGCCTTCCCATCCAGGTACTCTGTGCTGGTGGCGTCCAACTTCACCCACAACATCACCTCCGCTTCACGGTGCTGCACCATCAGCAAGGAGGTTAAGGTGAGGAGGGGGGGGGATGGGTGCGAGAAGGTGCGAGGTGAATAAAGATTGTGGGCCGGGAGATGATCGCGCCAAGATTTACGTCAGCCTTGCCTCGTCTTCCCTTCAGGTCAAAGTTCGCCTGGACTGCCCGCGGGGTCGTCACCACGACGACATAGAGATCCTGACGGCGAGGGCGTGCCGCTGCGACATGTGCCGCAAGTCCCGCTACTGACACGTCGAGGGGGAACTCAACGCGGCGCCAGGATGAGGATCATATTTCACTGCACGTCGGTTCAGAAGTTGAAACTGTAATAGATTGTAACACAGAGTGGATGACCATACGAAATCCACGTCTTTAGTTGAAAATGAATTGGCCCTCCATCGTGTTGCTGTCAAAACCAATTTTTGAGACAGAAAGCAAGACGGGAAGGTCTCTGGAACAGTCAGACATGTGACACTAAAACTCTCCATTAAAACCAAATGCAGTTCATTTAGTCAGCTCAGTAGTAAGGGAAACTGTCAAGGGCTATATGCTGAAACACACAACACTGATGAGCATGGGGATTAGGAGAAATGGGGGATTTGGACTTTTGTGTGCGTATAAAGATGTGCTGTTTGTATTGTGTGTGTGTGTGTGTGTGTGTGTGTGTGTGTGTGTGTGTGTGTGTGTAAGATATAACAGGACAAGGGAGGCCTTTTAAAGAAAACTTGAGATCTGTGTTAATGGCTTTATGAAACATATTCTATCAATACTACAGACACGTAAAATAAATACTTGTTTTCATATTTTTGTCTTGAGGATCTGCACTCAGCTAACCAGCTAGTAATAGCATATGCTTTAAAGTGATCGCAGTTATGAAAAAGCGAAGCGGTCATCCGTACATGTAATTCCATTCATTGCAGGAACCACTAAACACGGACAAAAGACTAGAGAATGTACAAACCTTTATTTATATTTAATTTGAACTTAGGACATTTTGTAAATAATATCTGCTGGTGATGCCAGAGAATGTTGGAGCTGTTGATGAGATGAGAAGAGGGAGAGAATGCACTGTATAGAGTTTCTGATTTCAATAAAATGCTATTCTGCAAATGTTATTCATGTGTACTTTGTTTGTTTGCCAGAATACAAACACACACACACACACACACACAAGCAGAACCACACTCTGTATTTGTTTGTAGCATACACTGTCTTAGTGAAGAAAAGGACTATAAAAAAGAAAACACGTGACCCATTTGGCCCAGCGGGCAAAAATAAACACTTTTTCATGGATTTAAGTAATTTATTATATATATATATATATAATTTATTTATTTATTTATTTCATTATTTATTATTTATATGATGTTATTATATATTATTTAAGTAATATGCATGATATACATTGACATCTTACACCAGGCGGTCCTTGTAGTTGAAACCTGCAGCATTATGATGCTAGCAGTTCAGTTTATATTAGCGTCAACACAGTATGTATGTTAGCGTTGACACAGGAACGAAAAGGGGAAGGTGGATGAGCTTTAGATGGGAATCTATGAGCAGAGTGTGTGTCCTGCTAGTGTGACTTTGCCACTAAGAATTGCATGGCAGTTACTTGGAAAAAAGGAAGCCAGGTATATCAAAATAAGAGTAAACTGGCTTCCTTTTTTCCATCAAGACATCTGGATAACCCTGATGGAGGCACCTCTGCTGAAACATGCAGGGTAGCCACGGAAAAATTAACATGTTTTTTAACTTTCAGTGCTTTTACTTCCTTTTTTCAAGTATTCATTTACCCTTGACTCCAATGAGCAGCATTTATTTGCACTAGTCACTTATTGTACGAGCTAAATGATTTGGATGGGGATGCTTGTTGATCCATTTATTTCAGTAAGTGAAACTTTAAACTGACCCCCAAACAGCTTCCATCCCCTTTCTCGCACGTACACACACACAAACATGAAACACACCGTCCTCCATCTTCAAGTCTTTTTTCATGACTTTTACTCATCGTTGTGTAATTAGATGTTAATGTCTAACATGAGCTGCTGAAAGTGCTTCAGAAAATCACAACACTCTTTCAAATATCTTGTTTTCATGACTTTTACTCATTGATACGAGATATAAAACTCTTGTCTTCGCCCTCAGAAAGTCTCACACTCGGTGTCTTGGGTGGAGCAGACGGCGCAGTGGCAGTGCAGGGCCATGGGGTAGTGGTAGAGAGGGGAGACGTTGGGTTCGCATCCCGGCAGACGGGCGGTCATGTGACGGGTACGGCTGTACGTACACACGCGGTGCTGACGGTGGATGTAGGGCGGGTCGGGCACTGGCTTCTGCAGGACACACACACACACACACACACACACACACACACACACACACACACATACGGGTCACTTTTCGTTCTAATTTGAGGTATGACCGTTGACTAGTTCAGTGTTTCCAGACCATTTATCTAGAAAGTCATGCAGCAGAGCCTCTGATATTCTAGTTCAGGTTCTTCCTGATACAAGGACCGACTTTTTTAGGGAAAAACATCTTCTTTCGTGCTATTTTTTCCCCGCAATTTCTAAAGAAAGAAAAGTTAGGAAAAGTTGATATTCATCAAAATAGTATTTGTCATTGCAGTGAAAAGGTAAGGCACCAAATTCATTCATTTAATCATTTTAGACAGTTAACTAGGTATTTCAAAGTATTTCAAATTTCAAATAGTTTTACTTACTGTATCTAACACTTATTTAAGTAAACCATAATTAAAGCCACCCTAAATAGAGACAGAGAGATGTGGTGAAGCGTTACCTCCCAGGTGTGGCAGCGCCCCCAGCAGGCCTCTGTGGTGATTCGCTGTCCTCTGCAGCCGGGCTTCTGGGCCACGAAGGAGAACTCTCGGACCGCGCAGCCTCGGAACCCGTGGAGGGTCGTCGTCACGGCAACGCACGCCACCGCTGCCCCGGCGACCAGGAGGAAGAGCAAAGAGAGGGAGTGGGGATGCATTCTGGGAAGAAAGAAAGAAAGAAAGAAAGAAAGAAAGAAAGAAAGAAAGAAAGAAAGAAAGAAAGAAAGAAAGAAAGAAAGAAAGAAAGAAAGAAAGAAGAGAAGAAAGAAAGAAAGAAAGAAAGAAAGAAAGAAAGAAAGAAATTAGGAGAGAGAGTTAGCACAGACTGACAGTTATTCCAATACACAAATGTGGCTGAAGTGCCGATACTGTAAATACAGGGGAGCGTTCAGTTTGACTCGCGGACCCTCTAGCGTCCGTGGTGGGTACTGCAGCCAAGGTGCCGATGACCGCCGCGCTGCAAAAGCATCGTCTGAAAATCATAGTTCTCTTAAAACAAGTGCTACAAATCCGCTATGAGCTAATTCCCCTTGCGTTCAGTGGAAACCAGCTTTGTTTCCAGATTGTTTTGACTGTCGTTTTATTGATACTAGCGCAGTGATCTTACTTTTTTTTTGCCTCGTTTCAAGACGTTGACACTTGTTTCGTTTTTGTAGCGTGATGCTCAGAGGAAAGGCTCAAACGCTGTGATATCGAGATGACGAGTCCCTTCTGGATTTACGGGTATGGTATGGCTTGGGTGACATTAGGATCTCCATTGTGGTTAGAAACGACCTTATTCAGATACTAGGCTACAGTAGTAGAAGTCATATCAGACAGTATTAGGACTTGCTCCCATACTTACAGCCTCTTCTTTGTTATCTATGTTTAACAAACTCCACCGACAACAAATAAGTGGATTAAAAAACTCAAGCCGAAATTAAATGATGATCAGATATTACGCTACCAGGCTATTACTTTTAATGAAAAATATATTTTTTGCAGCAGCAGCAGTTAATTCTTTTTTTCTCAGTTAAATTATGAAGATGATCTTTCTGGGTAAAATAAACCCTTACCTTTCTTTCAGAGGTTCCAGCAGTTGAAATCCTGCTTCTCTGTAGTCCACTGGATGGCCCGGACAACAATCAGTGAATGGAACCAATCTGTCCTTGTTGTTGTTTTTAGAAGGCCATTAGGGCGGACGGACACTCTGACATCATAGCAATTATAATGAAATGCCATTAGAGACCCCAAGCCAGAAATAATGGCGACTCCCTGGAAAATACAGATGCTTGTCAATATTGTCTTAACCTCTGGACTGTGTGTGTGTGTGTGTGTGTGTGTGTGTGTGTCCTATCTGTGTGGGTGTAGTATTTTATTCCATTCTAGTGCTTAAGGCATTTTCAGTGTTTAAACCCAATGTGAAGAGTTTCAATATCCACCATTTGAAAAAAGTGGCACCTACTCTGACAAAATGATTGAAAATACAACAGACAATGGTCATTTTGGAACTTTTTTTGGAACTTTTACAGACTAGAAATACTGGGCAACTTCTTATAGCATTTTGTAATGGAGAGACTAAACATGGAGTTTGTAATGCATCATCAAAGGCATCATCCCTCCCAAATTTCATCAAAATTGGACCGGTGGTGTAGCAGTTATTCTGTTAAAAGTTTTATAATTGACCTTTAATTATAGCGCCCCCATCAGGCTGATCATTGTATTCTTTTTTTACACTGGCCAAATATCAAAAGATTTGTAGTGCAAAATAATCCAGAAGAGGTATTGGAATCAATACCCAACCCCAGAAACACGAGAAGCAAATGGACACCAAGAGACGTACACACACAGAAAAAAAAACAGCACTCAGACTCTCGGGGTGTTTTCTCAAAGTGAAGTTTCATTTTTAGCACATAGGTTTTGTTTTTGTTTTTTTTCTCCATTCTACACCCCCTGTAATGTTACGTACAGTAGTAAGCCTCTCTACATTCAAACCCCCCCCCACCACTGTGTTGGTCCCCAAAATATACATCTTCTTCTTCATCATCATCATCGTCGTCTTAATCATCTTCTCTAAGGTTTTTTTTTTTTTGTCACCACAACAAACACAGACCATTTGGGCAGACAGTGCAAATCTAGAAGTTCAGTGAAATTGCTACGTAATGCGGTTGTAGGTTTAGGTAACATTATACTCTCAGTCCGTTACTGTTGCTCTGACTTATTGCCATTCTATCATTCCTAGCTCTACGTTTTTCTTTGCACGGACTACTTCTTTCTCCTCCTCCTTTCATCTTCACCGGTTGTTATTGTTATGGGCTGCTTCCACTGGATCCAGTCACACGTCCCCCAACTGAATTAAAGCGTTTAAAGGTTGACGTGTGACACAGAGTGGAAGCAGTGTCTTGATGGCTGTCTTTGAAGCGATACCATGAACACACACTCTCTCTTTCTCTCTCTCTTCCTGTTCCAGAGTGAGTTCTAGAATGGACGACGGAATTCTAGATAATAGAATTATTGATCATGATAACTGGGATTCCAGAATGGAGTCCTTCCAGAACAGTGGGAGCTGGGGTTCTATTTTCAGCTGACCGACTGACAATAACAATCAAGAGGGTTTTTGTGAGTAAACTAAGTCAAAAAGAAAAATCTAAGTAAGCTGAGTTTTATGACAGTGAGGTTACTTTTCTTCCTTTTCAGGTGTTTTTTTTTTTTTTTTTTTTGAGGTAACCTAAATCAAAATAGTTTGTGAAATCCAATCAAACACTAGTGTTTGTTTTTGTTCTGCCTGGAGTGCCAGCCGGTAGGAGTTTGCAGTTTTCTGAGGTGTGTATTGGTCTGAGAGGGTCAGAACAACTTAAAGCTGCACTGTGTAACTTTTTAATGTAAAAATACAAGTGCCGTATCAGTCTAGTTCATGAAGTGGGGCTGCGACGGAGAAGACTGGCCCCTCACCCTTCATTGAGCCACTGTAGATTTGCTCCATTCGCCCCAGTGAGGTTTTGGAGTCGGTACACTGGCGGAAAAGTTTTCTCCGAGAACAGGAAGTGACAATTAAAACTTACGAGCCGAATGCACACAGCTACAAAACAGCAGTGAGCGAGCGCCTTGGCTATCGCTGCAGAAAGCTGAAGGGTAGTGAAGTCTTCAAAAAACACAGTTACCTCTTGCTGCCACTAGGGGCCGCCAACGATTACATTACAGAAAGTTACATAGTGCAGCTTTAAGCCAACGACAAGTGGGCAGAAATGTACTTTTTTTTTCTAGATTCATGACTTAATTTTAAGTGCTAAATCACTAATTTATGGATGGGATAAAAAGCTTAATTAGGGATTCTTGAAATTCTAAATGTGTGAGTTGTAATTTGAGTGGATTTCAAAAACTCCTTGACTCAGGGCCTATTTGAAGTGAGTGTTTCGGGGGGGCGGGGACTGCTGGTCTGAAGGGTTTTGAATGTTTGGTTACGGAGCCGACAGCTAGCTCTGCGTCTCGAGCATCAAAGTAACAATCAGTCGATTTTTTTTTTTACGATACATTCGGATTCAAACCCTGTTCCTCAGGAAGGAGAGGACGAGAGAGAGAGAAAAAGAAGCAATGAGAGAGTTTCTGTTTCTCTCTCTGTCTCTACCACTCGATCTACGCACATCTCCTGTTCACTCACCGGATACGCAAGCACACACACTCGTGTGCACACACACACACATACACACACACGCGCACCCACACGCACATACACACCCTGACCCATCATCTTCAAATAAGGTAACATTTCCTGATCAAATAGAAAATAAATAGCATCAGTATCCGTTTCCACAAAATGAGCAAAGATAATACAAAAACCAAGAAGAAAAAAACAACATAATTACAAAACAAACTCATTTTCATAAAATGAATTTACACATAAAGTACCTTTAAGACAATGTGAATATCAAGGACGTAACAGGAGTAAAAACAAGAGGAGGGGGGGTAAACATTTGAGTGTGAACCCACCTCCCGTTTAACCCCCTAAAAAACACACATATTATCCTGAAAGAATGAAAATATTGCTAAAATAACTTTTTTTTTCTGGGTTTTTTTCTTCCTCTCTTTATCCCATCCCTCTATCATAATGATCAGACAAGAATAAACAGATTTTGTTTGTTCACATCGAAAACAAAAGTTATCATCGCCGTCGTCATGGTCGCCATCTAGCAGCGTCAGGTCCGCTGAGCCTAAAGGTAACAGACGCTCCGCGGGTTTAGGGGAAAAACAAACTGGATTTCTGCAGGGGTT
>JAXDDW010000120.1:462500-477500 GCA_034670385.1 Hoplostethus mediterraneus | reverse complement strand
CGCCTCAGTCTTCCTAATCTGTCTGGGATGGGTTCATCAGTTACAGGAATACACCAGATTAACCGTTAAGTGATGAGAACATAGACACCAACATCATCCATGTGTCCCTGGTAGATCATTTGCAGATCAGAGGCTACGGACAGAGTTAGCGTGTGTGTGTGTGTGTGTGTGCGTGTGTGTGTGTGTGTGTGTTACTGACTGGTTCCAGTGCTCCTTGGAGACTCTGTAGAGGGTGGCGAAGACCAGCGGCAGGATGACTTGACAGTTCTCCTCTATCAGACTGAGGATGTACTCGTTGTTCCAGAAGTACAGAGCCCTCTCCGCTACCTGGAGGAGAGAGAGAGAGAGAAACACACACACACACACACACACAATCTCTCAATGCATCACATTTATTTCAGAGTAATCCAAAAGCAGATTTGTTTACTGATATAATAGATGCTCTTGCATGTAATCACATTATTTTAATCTCAGTTTACATGTAATCTGGTTCCCCCCCCCCCGTGTTTGAAACTGGCTGGAGAGAGAGAGAGACAGAGACAGATAGAGAGACATTAGAGAGAGAGAGAGAGAGAGAGCGGTCGTGTCCGAACCTGGAAGTGAGGGCTGGAGATGCAGGCTGCGATCTGCCTGAAGAGAGGCTCCTGGACCCGGATGAACTGAGACGGCTCGATCACATCCAGGATCTCCTCGATCTCCCCCAGGAACATCACCTGGACACACACACACACACACACACACACACACACACACACACATTTATACACGCAGGAGAGAAATGACACTTTGACACTATCAAGGCTTCAGAAGAAAATGACGCTATCACCTCCCAGCAGTTGCAGGGCTTTTATTTTTTCGTTACTTTGCGATGCATTTCTGACGTAAAGGTCAAGTTTAATCTGCCGTGGGAGTCGGAACAATGCAGAAACAAAAAGACGTGACTCACGAACGAGGTTACACTACGAGACAAGAATCGCACGACGGGTAGTACGTGAGATTCTTCAGCTCGACTCACCTCTTTCTGCGTGCAGGTCTTCGGCCAGTACTTGAGCAGCCCCCTGATGATCTGGAGGGAAAATAAAAAACCCATAAACATCACAAGTAAACACTGCGGCCGTTAGCTCAGCGGTGAAGTTGCCAGGTAACCTTGACACCGGAGCAGCAGGGGGTCCTGAGGGTCTTAACCAGGGATGCAGTGGAGGGTAAAACCATCTACATTCAATTGCCTTTTATTTACGGATGCAATAGAGTTTACCCGCCTTTTTTACCCTCTATGTGATGAAAATTCATATATTTCATATCTGATGATGATGATGATGATGATGATGATGATCTGTGATTGGCAATACTATTGGTGGATGGAGGATTAGGAGGTGTGAATGCAGAAAAAAAAAAAAAGTCTTACGTATTCAGTGACCGTAGCATCTTTCTCCATAAACTGCACCACACAGTAGGCCAGCTGCACACACATAGGAGAGGTGGTTAGCACACACACACACACACACACACACACACACACACACACACACACACACACACACACACACACACACACACACACACACACATTCCCTGAAGCTGACAAGGAGACAAGGGGATCTTAGCACTTATCCCTCAGGATTACACACTGCTAAAGATCGGAAAGAGAAGTTTTCCAAGGGGAGATGTGTGTCACAAGTGTGTGTGTGTGTGTGTGTGTGTGTGTGTGTCTAAATGTACATCAGCTCTCGTCTGCTCTTACATGACCTGCAGTCATTTACTATTACCCAGTGATGTATGTGTGTGTGTGTGTGTGCGTGCGTGTGCGTGTGCGTGTGCGTGTGTATACATGTGTGTGTTTTGCGGTTGCCCCCTCCGCCCAGGCCGGTTGCCGTGGCGAGTGGGCACCGTGGCGACGGAGAGTGTGTGTGCGTGTGTTTACTTCGGAAGGAGTGATGTCACACATACACACACACACACACACACACACACACACACACACACACACACACACACACACACACTGAGTTCCTTAAGGGCAATCGGAGATAGAGTTCAGACCTCTGTCTCTCTCTCACTTCGTTTCTATCCATCCCATCTACCTTTGCTTTGTTTCTCTCAAAATGATTAACCCTAGTTTACACACAAGTGAGATCAAATGTCATCATCAAAAAATAGTAGAAGTAGGAGTAAGTATAACTAAGTTGGGCTGTTGTGTACTTTCACAGTGAGACAATAGAGGTTGTGTACTTTCACACTCCAAGTGATTTGGACTGACTACACAACTTCAAGTGGACTTTGATGGTTCTTCATCTGAAGGGCTCGTATCTTTTTCTAGCTCAATCGATTTCACTTTATTTCGTCCTTTCTTCCTCTTTTCTGTCTTTCTCTGTCCGCCTCTCTGTTCATCTTTCCTTCCACTATAGTTTCATCTTTTTTTTTTTTTAACTGATCTTCCCATCATCCCTGCCCATCTCCTTTCTTACTCCGTGCACCCATCTTGTTTGTCTGCTCCTCTCTCCTCTCTCTCTCTCTCTCTCTCCCATCTTTCATTTGTACCATAACATGGATACGGAGGCACGAGGGGGGGGAGGAGAAAAAAAGGCCGGTGACAGGAGGGATGTCAAGCTTGAATGAAAAAAGAAAGGAGGAAAGAGGGGGGATTAAAATAAACGTGCTGAGCAGTCAAACTATTTAAAGTATTAGCGAGGCATTAGAGTGAACGCTCGGGGTAAATATGATGTTGGGTTCTGTTGTCAGGTCAGGCTTTGTGGGTACGGGAGGCCGTTGTTAGGCTAAGGATTAAGGCCACTGCAGGCTGCTAAGACTCAGGTTTTACCAATATTGATTTGTCAAGGTGACAGGTCAGATATGGCTCAGTGATCTCATCCTAGAGAATTAGAAGATTGGCTTCTGGCCCGCGAAGTTGTTCCGGCCTGCACAAGCTGCCTAACCGGAAAAAAAAACAAAAAAACCCTTTGATCTTTTTTGGTTCTTGTTACTCATGAATCTGAGCTTCTACTGTTGCACGTACTGTAATTAAATTGTGAATGTATTGCATTCAGCGGGCCATTTTTCTTGCCGCTTACTATTTGACAGTGTAGGAATTTAAGCTTACCCTGCCATCACACTGACTAACGGCCTGTTCTCACATCACACTCGGAGTGATAGTTAGGAAAAGTAATGCAGCGCGATTTCATATTATATTCTACAAGTCGAGAGGAAGGTGGAAGCCGACGTGACCGAAACAGGAAGTAGTTTTACAGCGAAATAGTATGTTGTGCAGGTCGGGTGGACGGAGACACTTCCCGACTCTGCTGTGAGTGAAGTTTTCATTTTGAGAGAACCTTATTCAACCATGTCCAAAACCTTTTCATACAATTGTTGCATGAGACAATGTTGCAAATGGTAAATGACAATAATATATTTTGAGAAAATCTTGAAAGAACTGTATGACTGAGGAGAACCAAAACAGTAAATAGCTGAAAACTCTTATAATAGAGAAATGTTGGCTTAAACTTTCTTTCTTTTTATTTTCTGCACCAAGTCAAATAAAAAGAAGCCTTTTTTTTACTCTCTCAGCTTCTGACGGTGTTTTTTTGCAGCTTGATGCCTCAATCGGCTGGTGTGTGGGCCCCTTTTCCCTTTTGAAGGTGTTTTGAACTAATCTTTGAACTGAGCCAAGTAATTGGTGCCTTCGTCAATACAGGCACAGTATCACGTCTTAATTCACAAGGAAGAGCAACAAGAATCTATTGATATTTTTTACCCCTGCAATTGCCAACATCTTGAAAGGCACACAACACTGGATTCAGTGGTGTGTTTATTGACAATGTATATATATATATATATTTCTCTGTGTTGAGAAAATGCTGCACATGAAACCTTTAAAGGAAAAATCCACCTTAAAACTATTCCTATCCAAACGTAGAGGACGTCACGTCAAGATATTCAAGCTAGAGTTTAAACATTTTCAACAATCTAAAACATCGATGTAAATGTCACCATTTTGCACCAATCATACAGGGAGAAATCCATCGTAGAAGAATAAGAGACACCAATTCCTCCACCACCAGTAGCCTCAATAGACCACAATGCAACGCAAACACAAGATGTTGCATTTTGCACAAGGGGTGCAACTCTCCCTTTTTTTTCTCCAATGACAACAACAGCTAGCTAGAGCTACCGCTAACGCTCTCTCCACCTAGACGTAAACCCCCCCCCAGCTCATGATGCATTCATGTCTAATGAAAGATACCGTAAATACGATCTTCCGTCTGGGTGGTAATCCTGAATAGAAAAGATGGAAACTTTTTGAAGGCTCCGATATATATCAAACATAGCTGCTGTGAATCTATCGAAGTCCACAGTCCAGAGTAATAAAAATAATAATTATTAATAATAGTCACACTAGTACACTTCTGCACAATCAACTCTGTTTATGATTAAATACCTGCTGCAGGTTGTTTGCTTGACAAAGCAGCTAGCTAGCAGTAGCCAAGGGTTCCCAATGAGCTGAACACATGAATGCTTCCGAATCATCCAGGAAACCTTCCCAAGTCCCCAAGGCATGACATGAATGCAGCAGAAAGTTAATGCCCATTTTCTGGGGTTTTGTCGAAATGCATTCTGGGAAAAGTAGGAAATCACTAATTTAAATAGAAGCAGACGAAGCAGTTTGAGGGAAAGTGGGTACAATAAAAAGGAAAATGACAAAACTTCATCACAAAAGAACTCCTGGGATGCTTTTGAACATCACATATCGATGATAAATAACAATGGACGAGTATCTGAGGGTGGATTTTCCTTTTAAGTTCACCGAGGTGCTGCTGGGATATTTTGATATTCAGATACAGAACTGGGTCACTCCTGCATAGCCACACCTACTGAGCAAAACTGCTGTCCACTACCATTCTTTCCCCCAGTGACCCTGCCTGTCAAAACTGTGTGTGTGTGTGTGTATGTGTGTGTGTGTGTGTGTGTGTGTGTGTGTGTGTGTGTGTGTGGGCTGTGAGTGCTTGAATAATGTATGTGTGTGAACCACGGGGAGAGCGACGCAGAGGAGAAATGTAGGGCACGGTGATGCTGAGACCCAGAATACACACACACACACACACACACACACACACGCACACACACACACACACACACACACACACACACACACAGGGAGAGGCTGTCATCCCCCACCACAGACACACCACAAGCCGGTCTGTGGAGAACAAACTGTGCCTTCTGCATAAGCAAATAATGCTTGACACAAATATAATAGACGCACACACACACACACACACACACACATATTAAATATTATGATAAACCAAAAACACTCACACACACACACACACACACACACACACACATACACAATTGAATGGCGAGTGCATCTGCAGTGTGATGTGCGACTCGTCTGCCCCCCAGTGGTAAAGGAGGCACATTGCAGGACTCCCTAACTACCACTGCTTCTCCTTGTGTGTGTGTGTGTGTGTGTGTGTGTGTGTGTGTGTGTGTGTGTGTGTGTGTGTGTCACTGACCTGTGCATGGAAGATGGAGAGGGACTTGGCTGTGTGTAGCGGGATGAGGACCCGGACCAGGAACTGCTTGTGTTCCGACTTCAGAGGCAGAGCAAAACCATTTATGATGCTGAGGAGAGGAGAGGAGACGAGAGGAGAGGAGAGAGGAGAGAGGAGAGAGGAGAGGAGAAATATCATTACCGCGTCATTGAACTGACTGTCTGTCAAGCTACCAGTCTGTGTCTACCAGTCAGAGACAGTCCGATATTTTCTAACTTGTCACCTGCGACGTCTTTCTCCTGGGGAGTTTCTGCTGATTGAGTTCCTGTAGGCTCTTTTCTTTTGTGTGTTCAGCCACGGTGGCTATCGCTGCTCATGCTAACGACCAAAGTTCTTCTTCTATTTATTCCAAACACACTGGAAATGTAAAAGCACTTCCTGTCTCCAGAGGAACCGCCTACCTGACACCGGGTGTTTCGGAACAGCAAATGCAAACGCTAGAGGTTGAGTCACGACTGCGTTACATCAGTCGGTGATTGAGAGCAGCAACAATTTATTCATATAAAAAGGAATATGACTTTACTACCATTCACATTTACGCGATTCATTCATTTGTGCGGAGGAGCGCTCGGTCTATTCTTGCACTTCACTTTCACTACTAGACTGAAGCAGGACAGGAGAACAGTTGAAGTCTGCCTGTCTCCGTACCGGGTGTCCGTCTGTCTGTCTCGGTGTTAGACGGTCTACCTGTCCGTCTGTCTGTCTGTCTGACGTCATTTCATTACAGCCCCCTTTCAAAATAACATCTCCCTCCCGCTGCTTCTCTAATCTCTCTTTGTGCCTCCCTCTTATTCTTTCTGCATCCATCTGTCTCTTTCTTCCTGTCTCTGTCTCCCCCTCCTGTCCCTCTTTTCCCCCTTACTTTACATTTATCTCTCCCTTTCTCTGTCTCGCTTTCTCTCCGAGTGTGTGGGAGGAGCTATAAATACCACTGTTACCACCAACATGAATACAAACCTCTCTCTCCTCTCCTGCTCTTTCCCTCCTCCTCCCTCCTAGTACTGACTCACTCGCTCGTCCTCTCTCCCTCTATCCACCCCCCCCCTCTCTCTCTCTCTCTCTTTCTCCCCTATCCCTCCCTCTCATCGCCCTTCTTCCCTCCTTTCTCTCCTTGGAGTCATTCTTTCCTCAGCCTCTCTCTCTCTAACCCGTCATCCTCAAATTACAAGGGAACCGAACTATGAGGGCCAAAATACAAGCTCTTTCCATGAAGTCCACTAATGTGAAAGCTATTATTGCTTATTGATTTCACCTATTAAATCCACGACATGAAGTCTGAGTGATGAATTTCAGGTAACAACGTTTCCTTCAAATGGACAGCTAGAGGGATGGATGGTTATACCCGTCTATCTATGCATTTTCTGGCCGCTGCTCCACGTCCCCGTGGCAACAGGGCGAGCAGAGCCGGCCCAGGACCCAGCAACCTCCTCCAGCTCCAGCCATAGGGGATCCCCAAGCGCTCCCAGGGGGGGCCAGCTGGGGAGGTGTAGTCCCGGAGTCTCCTCACAGCCGGTCCTGGAACATCTCGAAAGGGAGGCCCTCCAAACCCACCTCAGCTTGGCTCCTCCTCAATGCGGAGGAGACACCGGGGCCCTCTGGGTGAGGCCGGCAACACCGCGGTCCAACCTAACCCGGCGTTCAATCTCGCCACCCTTCTTACCCCCTCCCTACCCACGCCCACCTCGAACGAGCTCGACTTCATGCCGAGGATGCTAACACAGCTCTCGCTCCAAGTGTACGGGGGCCCGAATGGACAATCCACGTAGACAGGAGAAGGAAATTCCCACCTCCTCCTCCTCCTCCTGCGAGAGGGTTAAAAGCGACCGGGTAGGAATCCACATTGCTCCTGCTGAATCTGAGGCTCCACTATTGGCTGGAGCTTCGTTTCCAGCACCAGGAAATGACTCCATAAATCTAAAGATTGCTGTGCATTCAACTCTCCTTCTATCTGGCTAAAGGAAAGAAAACGTTCAATGTCAATATAAAAAAACCAAAATGGTCTTTATTAGTATCTTATAGAGTCAGGGAGAGAGAGCATGAGACGGAGGTCACAAGCCAGATCGTAGCCACCGGGACGTCCTTGAGGAAGAATGAATATTTATTCACTGTAATACTGATTTCTTTGTATTTACCTTCCTCCTCCTCCTCCTCCTCTTCCACCACCCTTTATCTATTCTGCCCTTCTCCCTCTCCCTCCCTCACCCCTTCCTCCACTCTCTCTGCCCCGCGCTGTCCAGACCATTGTGACTGCCCCCCCCCCTCTCCTCTCTGTCTCTCCATCCCTCCATCCCTCTCTCTTCCCTCGCTCAGTGGGATTTGAGTGCATTATATCACTTGTTTATTTGCCTCTTAAGCTTCCTCCCTCCCATTCTCTCTCTCTCTCTCTCTCTCTCTCTCTCTCTACCTCTCCTCCCTGCCTCGCTCCATCCCTAACCTCAGAGGGAGCGAGAAAATCCACGAGTCCGGGATTATATCGCCAGTTTTTTTTGTGTTCACCCCCCCCCGCTTTCTCTCCCTCAATTATCGCCGTCATCTTTCCATTTCTTGTCCCACTGATCTGTGTACTAGCATCTCTGCTTGCGTAGGAAAAGAGAAAGACATTGTTTGTTTATCTGCTTGGTTCCTCCCTCTCTCCCTCTCTCTCTCTCTTTTCCCCCCTCTCTGTCTCTATCTCTCTCATCATCATCACATGCCTCAGTAGCCAAGTGACAAAATAAAAAAAAAGTCATGAATCATTTCTTGTTTTCTTGTTTAACAACCCTCTCTTTTTTTCTCCCCCCTTTCATCCTTCATCCCCAGTGGCTACCCCACCTTGCTGCTAACACCTCTCTCCTTCTCTCTCTCCCTTTTCTTTCACTCACTTCCCTCCCTCGCGCCATCACCATCATCATCATCATCATCTGCACACCCATGACCACCTCTGTTTGATAGGAAAGAAGAAGCGATGATGATGATGATGATGATGGTGAAGAACGAAAAACGAAAAAAATAAAATAAATGCGCGTTGTTTTTGTGTGGAGTGGTTTCGGCAGGTCTCAAGTCTTTTTTCGCTTGTTTTCATTCACTACGTTACCAGCTGTCTCATGAATAGTAACAGCTGGCCGAGTGTGTGTGTGTGTGCGCGTGCGTGTGTGTGCGTGCGTGTGTGTGTGTGTGTGTGTGTGTGTGTGTACAAACCTGCCGAGGATTTCCAGCAGCTCCGCAACGCCATTGAAGTGCTCAGTTTCATATATGAACCTGGAGAGCAAGGGGAGCACAGATACACATCCAGTGACTTACAGTGCAAGAGTGCAATTTCACCAACGTTACAACAGTGTGGGTCTGAGCCATAGTCAGGATGCCCTAATGTAAAATTCCATGACTTTTCCATGACTTTCCATAACCAAGTCAGAGCCGCTTCCATGCCCCAAAAAAAAAAAAGTTTCTTCCCTCCTGGTCTGTTAATGTTGTTTTTCTAAAGGGGTGAACAGTCTGGTTTCCACTGCAGCAGGAGGAAAAACAGCTGACAACCATCTAATGCGATGAATGTACGTGTGAAACAATATGGAAAATTAATTCCGGTGTATTGCAGTTCCTCGACTTTCCCTGTCTAGAGGACACTCTCAAAACACTCCATGATATGGTGTAGAAAATAAATCCGCTCACATTAAGGAGCGATGGAGGAGATGTTGTTCATAGACTCACATGCCTATTAACAAATGTACAGATATAGCGATGCTCTGTGTGAAATCTCATTTTGTCTCTTTTCGGCCGTCAGAAGGCACAAAAAATGATGCCGCAACCGGTAAATTGAGAAGAAGAAGAAAAAACGAAAAATCACTGTAAAAGCATCACAGCGTTCTTGAGTTGTTGAACTAGTCTAGTAACTCGTTTCATGTTACAATATGGCTGCTCAGCTCCCAGGAGGGATGCAGGCTGGAGGATGTCTACCTGTAAGTGCTCTACCCGTGAGCATATGTTTGCATATCCGTGTGTGTGCATCCCCAAGAGTGTGTGTACAAGTGTGTGTGTGTGTGTGTGAGTGGAAAGATACTGCTCCGTCTCAGCCAAACAATTGTCCAACCATTTAAAGGTGCGGCGTGTAGCATTTTGTCCTTCTCAAAATGAAGACCGCATTTCCCAGAAATCCTGTTGCTTTTTGTTGCAGAGAGGATGTTAGTCCTCATTCGCTTAGAGGATTTTTTTTTTTCAATGTGTGATGTGTTAAAATGCTACACATTGCACCTTTAAATCCCCCCTTTGCGTACTAATTTGATCGGCGGGGTTCGGGCGTTTACCTGAGGAAGATGTTGTTGATCTGTTTGCGGATGTAGGCTCGGAGGCCCAGTAGTTTTCCATAGACACGGTGCAGGATGGTCTTTAGGTACTCCCTCTCCCTGGGGTCCTCACTGTCAAACAACTCCAGCAGCTACACACACACACACACACACACACACACACACACAAAGACCGACACACACACACATGTTTGTATTACTATATTTGTGAGGGCCTTCATTGATTAGATTTATAATGAAGAGATTTACAATCCTCAGGTGTTTTTTTTTTCATGGTTCCCAACCTAGACACAAAAATCTTGAGAGCACTTAAGCAGGGGAAAAAACAGCGTCTGCCTTTCAAAATAAGAGCTTCACTTATTTATACCTTTCCTTTTATCGAGATTTCAGAGACATCCGAGCGCTTCGAAATCTGACAAACGGCATCTTTAAAGACAGGAAAGGAAAAGGAGGGGGGGGGGGGGGGGTTACCTGCAGGACGAACTTCTGGTCGACGTAGCGCTTGGCCATGGAGGGCTGGAAGTCCGGGCTCTCCAGGAAACGCAGAAAGAACTCGTACACCAGCTACGGGAGACAAAACGGCAAAGGGGGTTAGACAGTTTCGAGAAACGTCAAAACCCAGGAACAACGAAGCTGTGATTGCTTTCTACCAAATGATGCCAAAAGGCGACAAGTGGTGAGTTTTTGACTTCCTGTTGGTGGGATTTCAGTTTGGCTAACAGGGTGAATCCACATCTCAATCAGGGATGAGAGGCTGTTCTACTTTGTGATTTTTGAGCTGACGTGTGTGTTTTTGCGTCGGAGATCTTGTGCAGCTTTAACTCGCCGGAGGGAACGCCTGCGTCCCCCCGGGGCATAAATGCTGAAGGCTAAAACAAAAGAAACGCCTGCTGGGAGTTGTGTGCATTCTGGCCTCACCCCCCTCACCCCTCCCTCCCAAATATAGTATATAACATACAGTAGGCCCATTTTTCATGTCATTCACTGACTTTGCGTTTCACTTAAATAACAAATAATGATTTTTGGGGGGCAAAAAAGTGGAAAAGTCAACAAATATATTGCTGAAGTAATCCTTTTGAGGAACGAATGACCTTCGCTCTCTTCTCTCTGTGACCTTTATTGACTTTCCTCTCACCTCTTGTCCATTCTTGAGCTTTTCTTTATTGCTTTCTACTGCTGCAGGTTCAAGGTTAGGTCAAATTAAATCAATGTAAGTCGATGGAATAAAGAAAATGGTCAAAAATACAACGGCACCAGGCTTTGTGTGTGTGTGAATGCGTCTGACTGTGTGACTGTGTGTGTGTGTGTGTGTGTGTGTGTGTGTGTGTGTGTGTGTGTGTGTGTGTGTGTGTGTGCGCGCGCACCTGCAGATGCGGCCAGGAGGCTTCCAGCGTCGGCTCGTCTTCCTCGGGGTCAAACTCCGGATTCTCGCTCGGCGGAAGAGTCCGGAAGATATTCACAGAGATCTGGAAAACACACAGATGAAGGGATGGGAGGAGGAGGAGGAGGAGGAGGAGGAGGAGGAGGAGGAGGAGGAGGAGGAGGAGGGACGGGAGGAAAATGGGAAGCGGAAACAATGAAAATGGATGAGGGGTGGGAGGAGGAGACGAGGTAGAAGCCAGGTCAGAGGGAACGAGAGGAGAAAGGAGATGTGGAGGTAGAGAGAGATGAGAGAAGACCATTGGTTCCATATTCTCAGAGGCCATTACGCAACTATTTCATCCCTCCTTTTTCTCTTCATCCATCCTGAAAGTTTTCATCTAGCATATTCTCTCTCTCTCTCTCTCTCTTTCTTTCTGTCTCTCTACCCTTCTGCCTGTATTAGTGAAACTCCTCACAGCAGGAGGAGCGATATGGGCTCACTGGTTACGTCACCACATAAACTTCGCCCGGGATTTAAAAAGGTCCAAACCATTCCCAGATCAGTCCTCTTCCTTTAAGCTACTCCGTGAATACGGTTCTCAGGAATTTTAAATCTCCTTACCTTACCGCTTCATCCCTCCATCCTCTCTCTCTTTCAACGCCTATACTATCTCTCATCGCTCTCCCCTTCCCTCAATTCCAGTTATCCTTCTACCTCAGGACCCTCTCTTCCATATTCCCTGCATCCAATCCCTAACTCCCCTCTCACCTTCCAGCCTCACCTTTTACCTCTAACCCAGTTTCACCTCTTTTCCTCTTTTTGTCTTTTGTTCAACTATTGCTTTTTTTGTTAAATACCTGACTTGTGACTTGACTGACTTGTTTGTCTAGCTGCAGGTATCATTTTGGACAAGTGAATCAGGAAATGTTGTTATTTGGGCTGTTGACATTGAACACTTTGACCGTTTGAATAAAGATTGTGTTTCAATCTGAACATTCCATGATATTTCCAGTACTTTCTATATGAGGAAGTGAACTTTTCCAGGCCTGTAAACTTCCAAGACGTTCCCAGGGTTTCCTCTGGTAGTGGTTCTACACCAGTTCTACCATTCCTCTCCTTCCTCTTCATCCACAGGAATATTCCACTACTGATCTTCAGCTTTTTCTACTCTACTTACTTTAGTTTGTGGACACAGTAGATTAACCGAGGCAAGTTTTCAGATTTCCCTCCATCCCATCTCCTCTCCTATCCTCTCTTCCCATCTTCATAGCCTCTGGCTGTACTGACTCTATAACGTTAGCCATATGCTCTGCTAGCTCTGCTTTCCTGTCCTCCTCTAGGTCCTCTCCTTCCCCCCCCCACCCCCTCCTCCTCCTCTCCTCTCTCAACATCTTTATATCCTTTGGGACCAGCGGTGCTTTGTGTTGGTGGCCACACTCCACTCTATCTTTCCTCTCCATCTTTCCCTCCATTTCCCCATCCCTCTCTTCCTCGCCATCTGTGTGTAGCCTATTAGCGGTGGCTCTGGCCACACTTTCCAGCAGTTCTACCTTTCCTTTCCTCCCCCTTTTCGCTGCGTTCGTCCCCTCCCATCCTTTTTCCTCTCCTCTCTCACCATCTGTAAAGCCTCCCCTCAGCCGGATGTTACGCTGTCTTACCTCTATTCCTTCTTCATCAATCCCTTCATCCCTCACTCATCTTTTCTTGCTAACTGTAGAGCTTGTGGGTATTATCTTCTGATATTCTTCCATCCAACCATCCATCTATCATCACTACAAGCCATCCATCCATCCACTGATCCCTCCCTGATTCCCTCCTCTCCTACCATCTTTATGGCCTCTGGGTATAGAGGCTCTATGAGGACTCCTCTGCTCGTGGCCACGCTCTCCACCAGCTCGTTGAGCGCCGCGCGTTTGATCTCCTTCCCCTTCAGGTCGGCCACGCAGTCCAGGAAATCGAACAGCACACAGCACTGCTGCAGCTTCTTACAGAACAGGTCGTGTAACTCCGCCACTGGGGCGTCTGAGGGATTGAGATGTAGAGAGAAAGAAAGACAAGGAGAGAGAGAGAGAGAGATGTTAGACGAGAAGGTCAAAGGACGGGAAAGCGGCGATGCAGCTCAGCCAAATCGGATAGCGTTACAGAAAGCGTGACCCAAGGATCTGAGGAGAAAGAGAAATGGAGGAGGAGAGTCGACAAAAGGAGAACATCGCCGCCGACGCTTCAGAGGTGATTTTGTGTTTGGTAGCGAAGCGGCCCGGCTGTTTGATGAAGGAGGAGAGGAGGAAAGCGAGCTGGGGTAGAGAGGGATCTATACCGAGGGCTGGCTCTTCTCTCAAAGGTAATGAAGGAAAGAGCATGACCTATTACTCTACAAATACATTTGTAAACACACACCCACACACACACACACACACACGCTCACATACAGGCATGCATCAACACACACACACACACCTTCCTCCAGAGGGCTGTGTTGTATCTCAGTCCCATTACCTGTCGGATTCATTCTGCAGGCCTGTTCGTCAGCATGAAGCAACCTGCTGCCAGCCGTCAGACTAAAACCTTGTATCTCCAAAAAACTACTTTTCATTGATTGAGAGAAATCTTCTTCCGTTCATCCCAATGGATTTCTGAACTTTTACAATCGGGTTTTGGGTGGATGCCATGGACCCCAGGGTTATGAAGCTTGCCCCAGCCCCTTAAAACAAGCAGGTAACTGTAAATTTAAACATAGATTGGGAGTTACAGGGTTTCTATATGACGGCAGCACAATAGAAATGCTTAGTTCTAACTGCCAAGAAAACATGCGATTGATTACTCATCGAATAAATACAGCAGTAAAACATCCACATTTTAGTTTTACACGTACATTATGAAACCAATTATATAAAAATACATAGAAAATATAAAACGTATTCTTCTATGTTACGTTTTTTTTTGTTTCGTTTTTTTGTAGATGTAGCAGATGTTCCAGTGGGCAGAAATGTCTCTAATTGGATATTTACGTCATGATATATGGACAATTTTCCGTAATTACGACTGTAATGGTTTAAGGCCAAGAGGCAACGAGGCCAGATGATTTTCAATGAATTTACATTTTTTGTAGCTGGGGGCCAATTTCCAGCTATGGGGGGTGACTGGAGATAAATGAGTGTAGAGGAGCAGTGGCTTGTACCCTACAGCTGAGCAAGATGTCTGGATTAGAGCTTGACATTTATGCCGGAGCCCAATATAACCTGACTGGACCTGACTGGACCTGACTGGATCTGACTGGATCTGGTTGGACCTGGTACTTGACTTGGTTCAGTTGTTGGTACCAGGTTTAGTTCTTCTGTTTTTCAAGTTTAGGTGAAGGTAGGATTCAAAAGTACTGCTGCAAAATGCTGCTAATGGGAATTATTATCGTCATTGTCATATTCATATTCAGCTTTGGTTGGGTTTGAGCTCACAAAACACTCGTCAGGCTCGGTTCAGGTTGGGAAAGTATTGTGTGTGTGGACTAACCGCCTTCTACAACTGCCCGAGACCTTGTGGGCCAAGATATCTGCCCCTGTCAGAGGAAAACAACTGAGCATCAACAAGAAAGGACAAAGGCTGGGAAGAGATCTGGACAAACTGTGCAGTTGGCCAGAGGATGATCCAAGGCTCTCACATACACACACACACACACACACACACACACACACACACACACACACACACACAGAGTGGGAGCGGATTAGGTTTAACCCTTCTTAACCCCCAGGTGGGGAAATCAGGAGGGGTGAGGGGCTGATTGGAGCTCTTCCAGCCCCAGACCCCCTCA
>JAXDDW010000120.1:285000-457500 GCA_034670385.1 Hoplostethus mediterraneus | reverse complement strand
AACTATTCTGTGTTCAGTGGATGTATAGACAGAAAAAGCCCCATTCTCTCTTCGACAGAGGTTGCAGGTGAAGGCTAAAGATTAAGTGGCACGCTAAGCCCATCTTTAAATAATCCACTGTTACTAATAATATACGTTTCACCGCAGAGCACGATGAACAGAGGCCGGGAAAGCCCGGCTGAGTTGTGTCGTCCGTAAGTTCGGTTGATTCGTCTCCCTAGAATCAGCAGAATCCAAATCCACTAAATAGATTTCCATCAACACCGATAAAAGCTGACGCGTCTCTCCTGTCCTTGTCTGAACGTCTGAATGATCCTTAACCCCGGGAAAATATTGCTCTCGTTTTAGGCGACGCGGCGTTTCCAATTCTCCATCGAAACCAATATTTGCTTCGGGGGGGGGGGAAATGTAAACACAAATCGGAGACGGTCGGTAAACAAACATCGGCGACGGTTATCCCTGCTGGAGACATCCTCAACATTTGATTAGCACCTTTGTAACCAACACTCGCTGAATAATAATCTATTTGTTTGCACTGCGGCGCGATCGCGGCAACTCTCCCTCTCTCTCTCTCTCTCTCTCTCTCTCTTGTTGCCTCTGTCACAAACGAGGAAACAAGAGAAATTATTTCCCGATTAAGGTTTTTTTTTAAGAAGCGGAATCTAATTTCATTTATTTTGCTTCAGTGAAAAGAAGTTGGCCCACACACTGTCTGCTAACAGCGTCTGCTTCAAATCTCTCAACACCCTGAACACTGTCACTGCATCTACTTCACAATCATAGATAATAAAAATCAATAAATAAAAAGGGAAGGGAATTGATCCTCATCCCCCAACACAGACTTTATGGCTGCTATGCTCGGTGATTGATTGATTGATTGATTGATTTGGTATCTTATTTGCCAGAACATCAGTGTCTTCCTTAAAGAACCAGCCCCTCTAAAGGGACGTTTTTCACCGGTGACACAGCAGCAGTTGTGGTTATTGCATCGCTAGCCGTTTCATTATATCCTCTACCTCTGCAATATCCTCTTTTTTTTTAATCTCTCCGTCTCTCTCCTCCACCCTGTGTTCCTCCTCCACCTGTCAACTTAATGTTCACTCATTTCCTCTTTCCTCATCCACTCAATTCCCCCCCACCCTCCCTCTCTTAATTGATCCGAGACAGTCATAGAGAGAAACCTACTCCATGCCTTCTGTAACCCTATACCAGGCCTATCCAGCTGGCCTCTCCCTTGCTTGCACACACACACACACACACACACACACACGTACACAGATTGCATGTAGGAGATAGAATGACTGTGTGTGTGTCTCTGTGTGTCACGCCCAAATCACAGTTTAGAGATGTCATGTGATATAAGAGAAGGTGACTGTCTTTTACAGTAAACAAGACACTAAAAAGAACACACACACATGCTACAGAGACACACACACACACACACGCACACACACCATATCGTCCAATGCAAGTTATCATGTGAGCCGGCTCATGTGGGGATACATGCGCAGTAGACACTGTGTGTGTCTTCACTGTATCTGTTGTAAGATAAACTAAGATCTATCACGTTTCTGTCACAGCCTGTTAGCCTTGTTAGCATTCTTCATTGAAATGAATGGCACCGCGAGTGGTAAGCTAATGAGCTAGCTTGCAGCAAGCAACACAACAAAGGTTTGAAGGAGGCATGCTAACATTGCAAACAGGACAAGAGGAACCTGAAGGACAGTGGCTGAAAGTTTTCTCCCCCCATGATGTGAAGGGAGAATTAAGAGAAAAAAAGAAGGAAGCTTATACTTGGGCCTGAGCCTGGCATGCCAAAAAAACCTGAAAAAGTGGCGATAGTGCAGACATGGCTAACCACACGACATCTGAAGGGACTAGATCCAAATCAGCTGTCATGATTCTGCCTTTAAAACATGAATTTTCATATTTCTGAGGTTATTTAAAGGTGTTTTTACACCTTTGTAATTCTGTCACTATTTTATGAAGTGTTATTTCAGGTTTCGTTACATGTAGCCTAACCGATGGGGTGTTTTCACACTCATCCCTTTCCATCATTGTTTACAGCGGAAAGGACTCATTTTTGAGTACATTATGAAACACAAGAAGCTGTGTATTTTTATCCCTTGACAAATGCCATTAGGCTCGGTTCTGAATACATTTCCTGTTGTTTTCACCTGCTAAAATGCATGATCAGGCAAACCCTTGCATGTAATTGTGCAGGAGACATTGGTTGTTACAAGGTTACTACAAGACTTGTGCTGCGTTCACATCTTCGAGTTCTGCTGATTTGGATTATTGCTGCTAGTGGCCATCGGCAAAGGATGATGCAGACTTTGGATTTTTCCAAACTCAGGATTGTTAAAGGAAAAAATCCCTAAAATACTAGATGGCAATGTACAGTACTTTGTGGGGTCCATTTTGTTGTTTGGTGGTGTAACTGGAACTGGCAAAAGGTGATGACGTCACTTCATGTCAAGACACTTCCAGCAGCTACATTGTAGTTTAATAGCAGAATGTTTTTCAGCTTTCTAAAACATCAACGGTAAGCGTCAGGTTTTGGTGTCAGCCCCTCAGGATCAAAGTGCAAGGGTTTCTTCCTAGACCATTTTGCACCAACATTCAACTGTCATACAGGGAAAAATCCATCGTAGAAGAAAGAAGAGACACCAGTTTCTCCACTGACAGTAGCCTCAATAGACCAGAATGCAATGCAGCCACAAGACTCTCAGAGGGACGTCCAGTTCATGCATTCAACGTGAAACTTTGCGATACTCGATACAGTGAGAACCGAGCTTTTGTCCATATTTGTGTTGAGTTGAGCGAGCGCGCTGGTGCGTCTCTCTGGGGACGGATTGCGTTCAGGAAGACGCTGCGCTAAAACAACAGAGGAAGGTGTGAACACAGCGTGACTCTACTGCCCTACTGGGTGGTCTGCAATCAAATCTATAACAAAATGCAATTATTTGTGTTATCAAATTGTCCCTTATGTAACAAAGCCTGATTCAAAAAAGTACAGAGATGTATCTTCACTGGAGCGCTACTCAACCATTCGGAGGGTTTTTCATGGTTTTCAGAGGTTTAGACGGTAACATCACCAGGGTTTGTGAAGTACGGGGAGATTTAACGCTCTCTAAGCTCACACAACAACCTTTAGGAGGAGACTTAACGTTATTTGAAGCCACTCGGAAGCCCTTTGCTTGGAAAAAGCACCGTTGGAAGCCACTGTCGGAAACCTCATGGAAGTCAGAGATACAGAGTATGGCTATTTTGAGATATGGATGCTTCCTATTTGACTCTAGATGGTCAAAAATAGGCAATTGAGTCTGAAGTTCTTACGCTGCATTCACATTGGAGGAGTAGATAGTAAGAAAACGATTTGATATTTCCGATGAACCGAAGAGCTGCGGCTAAACTATTTCAAATGTCGCCTTCCTCCTGCCGCTGCTGCTTTCCAAATCAGAGGGTGAGCCTGACAAAGTTGAGTTCTTCTTTTAACTAGGACGACAAAACACGAGCCTCTTGTGACATACAGTTTACAGGAATAGTTTTAGCATGCTCATCTTGTGACTGAATACATTAATGCATTTTTGAAACGGCCTATTTTTGAATTTAGAAAGTGTGACCCTTACGTGGAAAAACACGTGCATTGTGGAAGTTGTTGTTTTTTTTTTCCATGCATATTTCATCCTTGTATTCAGAGCTTTTATCTTACATAACTGGCTCAATAAATTATTTGTTTAAATGAGTAAACACTGACTTTTTGGGATGCAAAATGGGTCTCCTGTAAAGTAAAATGAGCCTGGGTATTGAAACATAATGTGAATGTGAAGGATCTAAAACGGTTCAGCTGGGCAGGCTTGGCAGTGTCTGCTGCCGTTTTGTTTAACTGAAAAATGATGAGAAGTGAGAAGATTTGACTTTTTCAGTCCAAGATAAAAATGAGAAACGTCTCCTCCTCCTGGGACCCGGGTTATTGAAAACACATTACGACTCTGGTCATCCTGGGACCCACCAAACAAGACCTGTGAGGCACGTATGGATGATACCAGGGAAAACCCTGGTCTGTCACAGGACTGGTCTCCTGCTCCTACTGTTCATTGAAACACAAGGAAACAGAACACAGATGCAGAAGTGGGTCTTGTTTACTGTGTGTGTGTGGTGTGTGTGTGTGTGTGTGTGTGTGTGTGTGGTGTGTGTGTGTATTCCCCCTGAACTCCCGCTGCTGTCGCTGTTAGCAGCAGCAAAGCTCCCCAAGATAGACCAGAAAGTGTCCCATGATTGCCCTGGATATGTACTTTCATTACATATCTCACTCTCACACACACACACACACACTCTAACCCTCTTAAATTCTTGAGGACTTTATCTTCTGTCAGATATCAACTTCACTCCTCTCAGAATAGTCATGTGATACAATGACATCATGAACATGCTGCATTGTAAAACCACAGGAGTCAAACTATTACCCCCCCATTATCTCACTGGAGGTACGAGGACTGCCCACACAAGGAAATAAATGTTTACTGTAAATTCCCCGCCCTTGTTCAAAACTGGGTTGTGATTGACTTGTGCCCTCGATGCAGCCTAGGGGGTTGAAGCAGGCAATTTTTCTTCTTCATTGTAAACGGTGGCTCTGTGCTAGAAGGGTGCTGCCATGTTTTCTGCTTCAGAGGGTAACAGACAGCCAATCACGACACAGTTTCGGACAAGGGCAGGGACTTTACAGCAGCCAATGAAATGTATGGCCGCAGCGGCTCAGCGCTTGAGCCCCGCCCCCCCCCCCGCTGTAAAACTAAATATAACTTGAGTGCAGAATGATCTTCAATCCTTCAGATTGTGTGTGCACGCAAAAATATGGATTTCCACTTTCCAAGCTGCGATGGTGTTCACAAAGACTAATCATAAAGAGGGAGGGAGGAAGGGAAGGAGGGAAGGGAAGGAAAAAAAAAATCTAGATAATGGCCACAGAGGGATTTGAACCCCGGGCTCATTGGAGGCTCAAAAGCGACTCCCAACACACCATCCTCGAGGTGTTGTGAGCCCCAGCGCTGCCTCCAGCAGTTGCAGAATTTTGTGCCTTTGATCAGAGACGGTACGTTCCGGGGCTCATCTTGTGTTGAAATTGAAAATTGTTCCCCAACTGCATAAGAATAAGCTTTTTCTCAAATGCCGAGTCGTGTAAATAAGGAAAAAACGTCTTAGTCATACGTTTGTTCGTCTGCTGACTAGATGGAGGGCAGCAATGTGACCTTAGCCTGGTTAGCCTGCTAGCGGCAGTGGAAGACCCGTGACCGGGGAGCCTGGCTGGCGTCTGTAGCCCCGGGGGAGAGCATCGCAGCTGGGGAGGAGCGCTACGCTAACAGCCTTTTGTAGAGAGAGAGAGAGGTGAAGGATAGCGGAGGACCTGGAGGAGCAATGCCAGGAAAACCAAAGGGACCAATTAAATGATCGACCTGGACAAATCTTTAAAGAAAAAAGACTTATAGTAGGCGTATTACTTTATGGATGCAAAATAGAGATCGATGCTCAGTTTTATCACCGCTATCGAGACAAATTTAACACATTTTGAGAATAAATATGACATTTCCTCAACACAAAATCCAGTTGTGTAATAATGTTATCACCATGTACTACGGTAATATTGTCATTTTCAAGTTCCTTTCGTTAGCGAGGTAAAAAAAAAAACGTACATTCAGACTGTAAATCCCAGTAACGCTTTAGTTCAATGATCTCATCACTACTCATCACTACCGTTTAGAATTGTGCAGCCATACTTTGGGGGCATAAGCGTATATCTCCTACTCCAGAACTCATTGAACTACTATAAAATATGGCTCAACGAGCGAGTCCAAAAGTCCATTTCCTATTCACTGTCCGTGGAGCGGCGCCAGACTTTACATCTTGTTGACAGGTGAAAAAAAATTCTTGTTTCTGGAGTTGCTAGCTCTGGAAGACAGCCACGCGTGTTCACACACACACACACACACACACACACACACGCACACTGCACTGACGGGGCAGTCCTGTGAATGCTTCAAATCTAAAAATCTCGCTTAACGTTACAGAGAGTTTGAAACGGGCCCCGGAAATGTCATGAGCGTTCTCGCGTGTGCCCAACAAACCCAGTTCTCATGCAGGTAGAGCTTCCATAAGAGCGACGTCAGCAAGAAATGTGGGTCACCGGTAAAATCCTTGCGACAGACGAGCCTCGTATCCACGAGGTACGCTGATGCATAAAGCTTCGTCAATACGTAGATAGACGAGTTAGCTAGTTAGCTCAGTCGTATACTACTGAAACAGGAACCGCTACGTCTTCAAAAAGTCTCCCTCGCTCACTCGCAGATCGTGATTGCGGGCTAATGGAAACGGTAAAGGGATGATGACAGCCAGTTAGCTCTACTGGGCTACTGCCCAGAACCATTAACTTCAACCCCCTACCTTTATTGGATGCCACCTTCAAGCATTTTATTGTGAAGGTGAACGTGGAGAGAGACAGTGTTTCTGCTTCTTAAGATATTGGTCAGGACCCAAAATGACAGCAGATATTATATTGTTTTTATTTGCTTGGATCCCAGAGAAGCTAAGTTTGGGTGCGCCGAGTGACTTAATTTCTCATTTGGGCCCATTTCTCATTAGGGCTCACAGTACAGATCCCCCTCTCCATTATTACAGTGTAATTAGACTGTAGAAGAAATGAGGAACGACTTGAAATGAAACCACTCCTAATAGTGAAACAGCCAGAGCCCAGTCTCTGTGTTTTTTTTCATCAATACTAGGAGTGTCCATGTAATAATTCATAACCTATATATCTGCTGCTGTGTGCACTGCAGTTAGAGATGTTTAATGGCTACTGAAAAAGGGGTTGAGAGAGATGACACATGCTAGTTCATGCTAGGCGGGCTAACTGGTTCAGCAAGCAGGATAGATGAATATAACTTTAGATGTAGACGTGCCTGTAGATGATATGGAACGGGTAAAAGCTGCACACTGCAGTACAGTTCAGCCACTTTGAACCAGGAACTCCAAGGACACCGTGTCCATAAAGGGATGCATGTGTGTAAGTGTGTGTGTGTGTGTGTGTGTGTGTGTGTGTGTGTGTGTGTGTGGTGCGTGCGTGTGCGCGCTACAGGCCTATGACACACTGTAAAAGGTATTATAGGGGCCGTATACCCTTCATCCTCCCATCTATTGATTGATTGGCTGGCTTGACCCATCCCCGCTGCTCTTCTATTGGCCGGTGCAGCGTTCTAGGAGCCACCCATTGGCTACTGGGGCTACACACAGACAGTATCGTCTTACCTGAGCATCATGCTATTCCTGCTACTTCACAAATCAATGCTCAGGACAAATATCGATGTTGCATCTTGACGAAAACACTTCAGCTTTTTCCCCCACATGAAACGTGAAGCAGCGAGTTCATCGCTTATTATTTTGCATGTCTTCATTCTGCGGTTGATTTTGACACACCTCAATATTAAGTTTATTGAAAAGCTTTACTCGGGACGTCCTGGCATACCATGTAACCGCGACGCCCAGACATGTCAACCTCTATTTCCTGTCTCACTATCAACTGTCCAATGAAGGCAAACCAAAATGATATTGCCTCACCTCACAGCAAAACTCCTTACACTGTGTGTGTAGAGACATATTAGTAGAACTGGTTCAATAATAATGATTAGAATAGAATGAATAGACTGACACTCTATTAAACCCCCATAGGGAAATTCTCTTTTTGCTTGGGAGCACAGGGAGGTCAGAGGTCAGCACCCCTAAAACCCCTCATCACCACAACACCCTGCTACCCCACACATCACGCACACATGCTGCACGTCAGTAAGGCTCCACAACCTAATGGGTGTTAAAGGGAACCCCACCCACCCTCAGACACTCTTCCACTGTTATAGAGCATCAATCTGTGACGTTAGTGATTTCCTACATTTCCCAGAATGCCTTTGGACAACCCCCAGGGGAATGTGCCTGAACTTGTTGCATCCCGTACGTGCAGGTGGAGGGATCAATAGCGACGGCGCATGACGTTTTGTTCCAGTCAAGAACAAGCACAGAACAATGCCCCGGTGTGCTGTTCAGATTATTAAAAATCTGTCAAAGAGGGCGTTGTACTTCTCACTCTGCCAACCATCAAATGTAAGCTGTGGCTGCATTGCATTCTGGTCTATCGGGGCTGCTGTCTGCGGAGGAATTGGTGTCTCTTCCTCTTCCGCGATGGATTGTTGAACGCCGATGAAAAATTGCGAGTCTAGAAGGAAGCCCTTGTTCCTTGAATCTGCGGGGCTGACACCAAAACCTGACATTTCATCATTTTAGATAGCGGGAAATGTTTCTGCTATCAAACTCTATTGTAGTTGCGTTGGAAACATCTCCACCAAACACCAAAATGGGACCAAAAATGCAAGGTACATCGCCAATTTTGTTTTTTTTTACAGTGTTAAAAGTGTTTCGGGGTGGATTTGCTGCTCACAGTCTTTGTCAAAGTCTTTGCTCCGTCGTTTTCGGCGTTATTTCAGATGTCTTGCTTCATTCAGCCTGAAACCGCGAGCATGAATCACAATAACGCCAAGACAAGTCACACCGCACAAAGGATTGCTCAGAGCTTAAAGTCAAAGAGGTGTGTAGTTATGCACAGGCAGGGTAGCTCAAATTAACAATGGGAATATCATTCCCTGGAGGGCCAAATACTCACAAGTCTGTCTACACTTGGCCTACATAGTTAGCCATTACTGAATTCCCCACACCACGCCGTCTCTCCCCTGCACTAGTGCTGCAGGATCTTACTATCAATTCCTCCTGGGAATCCGGCAACAGTGCCGCAGCGGTGCAGCAAGCGTGCAAAAAAAAGTGGGACTTCCGTGATCTGGACCGAGAGCAAGCGCGCCTCAAATCGCAGGACCTGTAGCGGTGCGATGAAAACCCCTCCATCATCATCGTGCGTCGCACACCTCGCACTCACGGGGCCAAAAGGGGGGAGTCAAAGCCCGGTAATGAGGTGTAAAAATACACTTGCGCAGACAAACACACACACAAACACACACACGCCCAGAACCGTCTCTAAAAGCCCAAAGGTCTTTTTTCACATAGAGGGTTAATGGAAACAGATTGCAGACTACATGAAAGGGGGAGTAACCTTATAAAAGACGGGTCAGAGGCATTTATGAGGACTTACGATGTGCCCTTGTCTTACAGACATGGGTGTGAGAGAGAGAGAGAGAGAGAGAGAGAGAGAGAGAGAGAAGGAGGGACAGGGAAGGTGAGAAACAGATGGAGATGGAGAGATACAGCGGTTCATGTGAAAGCAAGTGTAGAAGAGAGAGAGAGGGAAAAGTGAAGGGATGGGTTTTGTTGACTGTGTGAATAGGCTGCCCAAACCTAGCAAAAAAAAAATGGTGCAAATATATCTGGACACCTTTGACTCGTCCTCGCTGCCGAAACACAAAGAATAAATGCAGTTTTGTAATCTCTAAAAGCTTTTTTGGTGGGTTGTTGAATTAACTTGAACTAGTCTTTCTCCCTTCGGGGCCTTGACCATGATACCCGGGCAGGGATGAGTCATTCTGGCGACAGTTATAACCAACAGTGGGTTTTATTTTTATTTTTATTCCCTCATAGCCCACTGTCTGAAAATCAACTGTCCATGTTGATTTTCAGCTATTTGTCTGTCCTTGGCTACATTATCTAAAAATGTTGCCTTTAGAAGACCTGGGTCAGGATGGTAGCAGCAAATTTGTTTTAACCTGCTTTGCGCTTCGCCAATCACGCCAATCCACATAGAGTTGTCACAGAAAAGCACAGTGAATTTACTTTCTACTGCTTCAATGTGACTGTCTACCGTTTTTTGTATTGTCGTATGTGCCATACACGACCCACCAAGACTAAAAAAATCAACCTTAAAGTGCAGCTAATTATAGTTTCATTTTTAAATACTATTTGACCCAGGCTTTGGCCTACATGCTGGTTGGGTGTTGAACAAACACACTGTTGTCTGAGTTCTATGTTTAGGAAATGCAGATGACACTACTTTTGAACATGCTGTGTCTTTCTGCTGTCTTATGCAGCCGTTCTCACCAGATATTGGCCTCGTGCAGTTACAGTAGCCCGGGGACTCTGGGCAACGGCAACAACAGACCTGGAAACAGCAGAGCTACCTCCGCCTTTTCGTTGTATATATTTTGAATGTAACCTTTATTTAACCAGGCAAGTCAAATAAGATCACGTTGTTATTTGCGTTGACAGCCTGACAAGAGGCAAAAGGCCCTTTGATGGGAAATTGGGGGAAGGAGGGGGGGGGGGGGGGGGGGGGGGGCAACATATAACAAGGAGACGAGACAAGAAGGCTAGCAGTTGTTGGTATCGTGTGTGTGTGTGTGTGTGTGTGTGTGTGTGTGTGTCTGCAACACCATGCTCAGTGACTCCGCAAACAGAAACGTGAACTTGAACCTTTGGACAGGCCCACTCCGCCATGTTATTGCACAACATGCACTTAGGCTAGCAGGCCAGTTGGTCACAATGCAACTAAGTTGATCTTTACGGCTGATATTGCTTATGGGAGGAAATAAAAACCAAGCAGTGAAAACATCTCAGCATTGGAGACGGGCGCAGTATATTGCATCAATGAGCCTCTATCAATCCAAAACACTCAACCAGATCGGTTCCTGTCAGTCTAGTACATCGAAGGTATCTCGCTGTCACCTCCATCAGGACATGCAGAGCACTGATTGGCCGGTCGCAACAGACCCAACAGAAACTACAACGCATCACTGCAAAGTTATAGAGGGAGGTGTGTCTTCCTAAGGAGGAGAAAGGCCTCCATTCAATCTGGGAACGTTTAAATGGGTTATCAATAATACTGAACATGCAAGCTATACATAAAGGATACACCCTATGAGAAACCACTATAATACTGCTATGAGGAGTGTGTCTGTGGTGCTCAAGAGTGAGTTCATGATGATCTTTTTCTATTTTTTGTCATCTCCTATGGTATCACTGTACAATTCCTATGATATTCCTATAGTGACATTTGCAGCTGATGATAGGATTACCATGCTTCTTGCTCAGTAGCACCCACCTTTGAGCAGGGGCAGCGGGGTGAGCTCCACCTGGGAGCTCTGGTAGCGGAACTGGGACGAGCTGTGGGACCTCCTCTGCCGGGCTCTGCGCATCGACCTCCGGGGGAAGCCGTCCACCTTCTCCGCCGACGGCACCGAGAAGCCGGTGGTCGGCGAGGACGGGCTGGATGGAGGCAGCTTGGTCGTCTCCATGATGGATAGATGATGATGCAGTGTATTGCGCGTGTGCGTGTGCGTGTGTGTGTGTGTGTGTGTGAGAGAGAGAGAGAGTGTGTTTGAGTGCGTAAAGAGGTGTATGGGAGGATGGATGGAGGAGAGGATGTAAGGGGGAAGTGGGTGCCTTTTTTTTTTGTATCGCTGATGGATTATCAATTGATCAAAATGAATAGACCCTACGGGGTGGAGGAGGAGGAGGAGGAGGAGGGGGGAGAAGGGAGAGAGATGAAGGAGGGGAGGTGAGGGGAGGAGGGAGAGGTGCGGAGACGGAGGGGAGGTTAGAAGAGGAGGAGAGGTGAGAAGAGATTTGGAGGTCTTGCCGGATGTTCCAGTTCGTTTCGCGCGCGCCTCGTTGTCTGTCTCACGGTTGGATTTTAAATGGCAGCATCCTTTTTTTCCCCTTTTTTTTTTTTTCAGGCACAGCAGGAAAATCGCATGTGCACGATCCCCGTTTCTAAGTGGAAGATGATGCACGGGCAGGCGCGTCTCTCCTCTTCACCACGTTCACACACGCCTCTCTGCTGCTGTATTGGCGTCACACACCGACTAAGTCATCGGCCTAAATTTGGACATTTATTTATATATTTAACCGCGGATGTATTGATCCCTCCTTACGTAAAGAAAACAAAACCACTGTAATCAAGCACCGATTAACCTCATTCTGCTCCCCCAAAATTAAAAAACAATTCGACTCCAGGTCAGATTATAGTTTATAGCTGGATTTCGTCCTCCTCATCGATCAGGCTCGTTGTCAATAAATCAGTGATCGGTCCTGGCGGTGGATGACGGTGATGATATCATAAAATCATCAATCCGGGCCCACCTTGGCTGCCGCATCACTGTCGTCCTTCTCGCTCGTCTTAACGGATCCTGTTTTGACCGTTAAAACGACCGTTTATGTGACCGTTAATCGTTCTTCTTGTCGGGGTTCTGCACCCCCCTCCTCGGAGCCTCCCGCCGTCCTCCTACCGTATCAGGGCGGGGAAACGGTCCCTCACCGCGCCGACATGTGCAGGTCCTCCGCCAGGGGCCGATGCAACACCGAGATCCCGCTCCTCCGCTCTGTCTCCCCGGTTAAAAAAAAAGAGCGAGAGAGAACCGGTAAAACCGCTCCCCCCTGCAATGGCAGCTAGCTGTTTAGAATTACAGGTCTATATTATACAATAGCACCCCGACTCGTCTGTTTGTCTGACGCGTTTTGCTCATGTCCCTCCTTCTCGTTTCCCGTTATCCGGTCGTCCTACAGCGCCTCATTGAGCAGCGTCAAGCCAGGCACGGGTAGCCAGAATGATACCGGAAGTAAAGCGAGTTGGCCTTCAAAATAAAAGCGGGACCGTTTGCCACGTGAAGAAAAGAGAATAATTAAGTAACGGGGGTGTATAGAACACACCTTTTAAAAAAAGTATTTTAATTTACCACTTGTTACTTCTTAAATATTATTGTTATTTTCAGGTTGGTAAGCGACTTTGTTTTCAGGGGTGTCCATTCACTCAACTGAATGGACTAAAGCAGTGGTCTTCAACCCTGGTCCTCAGGACCCACAGCCCTGCTGGTTTTCATTCCAGCCGTCCCATCAGGGGATTCATGTGATTCATGATAATCATCTGATTAACATGTGGCACACCAGGTGAATCTAATGAACTACCTGGTAGAAAGGAAAACCAGCAGGGCTGTGGGTCCCGAGGACCAGGGGTGAAGACCACTAAAGTACTAAAGGACTAAAGTATGGCAAATTCACTGCATCTATCATTTGCCCCCAAAACATCTAAACCCATTTATATATCAACTACATTTCTAGAGACGTGGAGCAATGGTTGACATAACCGGCTATTGTTTGGTTAAAGTGATATGTTTAGTAACGTAGGTTGCTAAACTATCAGCCTAGTGAATAGAAGGAAAATGTCACCCTCAGATTCTCCTACACTGTTATAGATAATCAATCAGTGATGTTCAATGCATTCCAGGAGTTATTTTGTGAGGAAGTGTTGTAATCAGGGGTGAACTTAGTGATTCTGGGGCCCTAGTCAAAGGCTAGCCCCCCTGAATCCCAGCCTTCACTCTTTTCAATCCATCCTTCCTATACATTGCTTCAAGCTGGGGCTGAAGTATACAAGTAGACAAACAAGCATATATAAGCTCATTGAGCTTGGAGGCAGTGGTAATATTGCTAGCAACAAACACTAGCAGCAGTTGATTCTTTGATGAAAAAAGATGTCAACAGAGCTTTTATTTTGCTTTTTTTTTTTGTTTGTCTGCATCACTTGGATAGCTTTGTTTCATGTTTTTACTTCTCTTGCAGCAACTCTGGGGAAAAAATTAGCTTAAAGTCAAGTGGAAATATGGCATTAGTAATCAAGTGGAATAGTTCACTGTAGCCTGACTGACTAGAGGGGTGGCCATGACTCAAGATTGAATTTGAATTTCTCCTTTTGTTTTAACAAGAGGAGGAGAGTTTTTCAATAAGTACATTTCTTTTAAACTGGTGAAAAATAAGTGAATATTACTTGAAATTCTGGTCTAAGGCAATTGCTTACTTTTACCTAATGGTAAATTGTAATTTACCTTTTTTGTTGTACCCACTTTCCCTCAACCTGCCTCATCTACTTCTACACCAGTTAGTGATTTCTTACATTTCCCAGGATTCCTTTTGACAACCCCCAGAGAACTTGCCTGGAGTTGCTGTTGGTGGAGAGAACGATAATGACATTGATCACAATAGTGACAGCAAGAGAGCAAGAGTTGCCTGTCAAGAAGAAGCAGGAGTCATTGCATTGCATTGCATTCTGGTCTATTGAGGCTACTTTCGCTGGAGAATTTGTTATCTCTTGCTCTTCTGTATGACTGTTGAACATAAGTGCAAAATGGTGGGTCTAGAAAGAAGACCTTGCTCTTTGATTATAGTGGACTGACACCAAAATCTGACGTTTGTCATTGGAGGTTTTACTCCTATTAATCGCATTGTAGTTGTGCTGGAAATATCTCCATGTGACATCACATCTACATTTAGCAAGTTATCCACATGAATGAGAAAAATACACTACCAAACAGCAAAATGAAACTAGGACTATAAGATACATCACCAATAGCTGTTTTTATACAGCATTATTAAGTATTTAATTGTGGATTTTCCGTGTGGAACATCCGTGTTTGTATGAGTCAAAAACGTTGCAACGCATCGTCATCCATAAGGTTTTATTTTGAAAGTTGTGTCCGGGAGTCATGGTCTCTTATTCTCGCGAGCTCGACAGTGGTGCCTCAGCCTAAGGTGGTGCAAGGAGAGACGAGTGAGGCTCCTCACTGCGGATGACGCTATAGGATGGATTTATTTATTTATTTGTCTTTATTTATGTGGCCTGGCTTGCCTTTATTTATAAACAGATGTGTCATTAGTTCCTCTGCGCCCCGCTCCTCTCCCTGCTGTCACCCCGTCACCCTTTTCCCAACGACGGGGTGCGATTGATCCCGTTATATTATCCCGTTATATTCGCTCCTGTTCTCCAGCAGCGCACCGTCTTGACGCTCAGTGTTTCTTTCTGTCTCTCTGGCTCTTCTCCCTCCCTCTCCTAGACCCCCCCCCCCCCCCCCTCCCCCGCCTCCTTCTCCCCCCTTTTCCTCCCTTCCTATTTGACGTGAGTGCGCGCGCGCGCGTGTGTGCGTGTATGTGCGTGTACAGGGCTTGTTGGCCGTGGCCCCTGGGATTCGGGGATCAAGTCCCATCCATTGTTCTTCTATCTCTTCACTAATCCACATGTTCTCTCTCTCTCTCTGTGTCGCTCTCTCTCTCTCTCTCTCTCTCTTCTCCCCCAACTCAAAATCCCCTCAGTCATACCTTTGCTGGTAGTGAATGTTGTGCTGTGTTTGCGCTGCCAGTCCACAGCCCTCTTATTGTGCATCATAAACAGACTTCAGGGAAATAATGGGCGTGCGTAATGCCATGCGCCTGCGCTCCTGTCTTTCCTCCTATATCCTCCTCCTCCTCCGCCCCCCTCCCTGCCTCAGCTGGTTGTCTTCTGGGGAAAACACCTTGGGGACCCGCAGGTAGAGGTAGATGGTTGGCCGGTTGGCAGTGGAGAGGCCAGGGGAGCATGGCGCTAGTTTATTAATAATGCTATAGTCTGTTATCATTAGTCTATGGTCTGTCATAATCTATAATCTATTAGTAACAGTCTCTAATCTTTATAAGTATTCATTGCACCATCAATACCATTCATATGATGGGTCTATTTGGCATCATTAGAATAGATTCAAGTAGAATACAAGACAACAGAATACAATAGGAAGTTTTTATTTTCCCATTAATGTTACTATGTCACACACACACACACACACACACAGACACACACACACACACACACACACAGTCTGGTCATAATGCTGCAGCTGCTAAGACTTCAGGCTCATATAGATACTGTACATATTGTATATAAAAGTTCAAATATACATGTAGTATGATCACACCACTCCAACTCACATACACACTGCTAGATGTCTTATTCAGCACAACGTTAATACAATCCATAGTTCCTATATCTGTGAATCCAAACATGGGGTTTCATTTAATTAATTAAGCTTTAATTTCACTCTACTTTCATTCAGTTAGCATTAATACAAAGAGCAGCATCTCAGCAGGGCCAGAGAGGGGCCTTTCAGGGCCACAGTCAGCTTAAACTGTGTTGATATCAAAATCCCTCGTTATACTTAAGAAGTTATTGCTTGGCATAAATAGTAAAAATACAATTCCTATTATTATTTTATTTTACAGAGTCAATTAAAATGACTTTTTGATTATTTAAGATCATGATTAAGCCCTGTCCTATAGGTCAGCAGTGGACAACGCACTATCAATAGCTTTTCCATTAACAACACAATCACTGAAGATGATGGGCAAGAGCTAAGAGGAAGGGTCATAGTAGTGTCTCCTGAAGAGGTGGGTTTTCAGCCTGCGGTGAAAGATGGGCAGCGACTCAGCTGTCCTGACATCAGTGGGGAGTTCATTCCACCACTGTGGGGCCAGGACAGAGAAGAGCCGTGACCAGGGTAGATCAGCCATGAATTCCAAAAAGAGGTAAAAAATATTTTCTTCAATTTGAATTGATTTGTCATGACCATATGATACCATTTAGTGCAGCCATGCCAGCGGTGTGTGTTTAACCTAGGCAGTGGGGAATTTACACAGTGACACTTCCTCTTAGGTCACAAGGAAGCAAAGACTCCTCCTACATAAAATTAAGTTAATTAAGTTAAGTTAAAGTTGCCAGTGTGGACCTTTACTGTTTCTCATTTATCGATTCAGGGTGTGATCACGCCTACAGTTTCTTTTATTTGGTCTGCTGCCTAATTACAAGCCAACCAGGGCTTGCAAACAAAAGTTTTTTTAGCGTAACTTGGTCACACCAAGTATGAATAGCTGAATACGAGCATCGGTTTGCCCTCAGTTCATTAATGCTTTCCAAGCATAGGTAGCTTTAGTCTTTAGTCCCACCTGAACGGTGCAGGTGCACTGTTCAGTAGCCAGTCATTGCACTCCAGTAATTCGGAAAGGGAGAGATCTCTTGAGGGATCGTCCAATGGCGGCAAGGAGGGCGGGGCTTGAGCGAGGGGCGATGGGCTGAGGCTAGAACCAGGGATAGAGACGGTGAAGTTGCTGGAGGTAGTTTGAGGGGCGTAAAAGGGGCTGGGGTCAGTGAGGAAGGACAGCAGAGGGGTGTGATTGGGAGTATGTTGCTGACTGAAACTAGGCTTTAGGGCAAAGGCAGGGGCAGGGGCAAGATCCAGGTTTGTTTGAGGGGGAACTGAGTGGACTGAGAGAGACTGGAGAGCAGGATCCTCACCTGCCTAATGGCAAGAGAGCGCATGGCGGACTGGAATGGTTCAGAGTACCGCTGACATGACCCGGATGATGCTGGGGTGTGTTCATAGGACAACCGTGTGCTGCCAGACCAACATTTTCCGCCCTTAGAGGCGTCAGAGGGGCTGCAGTATAAGGTCCAAGGGCCTTCTTCGTTAGTAAGACATCCAGCAGATCAGGATGAGGTATCGGGGACGCGGCGTGGGAAGAGGCGGACAAGACGCCATCGTTTGTCGGGGAAAAAAGGGAATTTGTTGACATCGAGGAACTTACATTGAACGCCCCTTGACCAGAGGGCAGGAGGTTTGAAACAAGGCCGGTGTAGACTGGTGTAAGAGGGGCATTTGTCGGCCCGGAGGAGGTTAGGGGAGGTGGCCCTTCGCCGAAGAGGGACTGAGGGGGCGGGACCATAGAGGAGGAGATGGAGGGATGAGGGGAAGGGCCGGGGGAGAGCAAGAGGTCAGTGGGCAAGCGGGTAGATGAGTTTGAGGTGTTTGTTGTCCGAGCAGCGTACGAGGGCGGGAGGCGAGTACCGAGGGTGTGAAGACCCGGGTCGGAAGTCAAGGAGGCCGAGAGCGGCGGGGGGGCAGGGAAACTGGAGTACAAGGTCTGGAGGGAGATACTACGAGGGCTTAGAAGGGCGTCGCCCAGGTGAGGAAAGGAGGCAGCGGGGGAGGTTCGGGCTGAGAGTTTATTCAAGGGTAAAAGGTTTGAATCTTTGGTGGAGTATGAGGTCTGGAGGGGGAGGTGAGAAGGGTCGGAGCAGCTTTGGAGGGCCGTAGGAAGAGGGGCTGAACTGGCGTCACGAGCGGGCGGGCTGGAGGACCCGGAGGACCGGAGGCGGCAGAGGGGTCGGTGGAGCTCCAGGATCCTGGTGTAGCGCTGGAGGTCCGCCCTTAACTCGTTGATCTCTTTGTCCAGGGCCGTGTTGCGGTGCTCCAGAGTCTGGAGCTCCTAGAGAGGAGAGAACGTGGGAGCCCATGAGTCACGCAATCCTGATGACACTCTTTCAAATCTCTTCTTCAGCTCATTTTTTGCTCATTTCTGCTCTATCAGACAGAATACAGCGACAGCAAAACTTTTACTCAGGTTTTACTGCAAGTTCAGACAGGATTTGTCTCTACTGAGCTCCAATGTCTGTTGTGACTGAAAGTACAGACTAGTACAGACTTGAATAGTGCTCATAAACATACGTATACGCTAAAACTTAAGTATCGACGCTTCTTCAAAGTCATGGTCAAAGTCTAGGGTGAGTGAGTAGAAGTGAAAGAGAAATAGACAGAGAGGCATAGCAGAAGTGTGGACTACATCCATTTTTGACACACGCACACACACACACACACACACACACACACACACACACACACACACACACACACACACACACACACACACACACACTACACACACACAGGTCATCCAATGGGTTGTGGAAGGTAGGAGTTTCCTCACACAGTGGTAAGAAAGAGGAAGAAACTAAGTCAGTTTTACCAAAAGCAACTAAACTAAAATTGCGGTTACAGTTGTGGTTAGTTTGGGTTTCCTATCATCATACTGAAAATAATACATTTGGTGTTCATCCAACCTTTCCAACCTTAAACATGGCTGGGGAGTAATAGATTACATGTACCAGGTTTTAAAAAAAAATTAAAAAGACATATTTACATATTTATAGTTTCTGAGAACAAAAAGCAAACGATTTGTTCTATTACATAGAAACATTCATAAAGGGGAACTGCATGCTGGTTTCAAATACTGAAATAAAGATTGATCTCAGTTGATCATGACATCACTCAAACGCTGTAATAGCTTGTAAACTGTGTTGCTCTTCATATTCAATACATTCTGGAGGAAAGGCAATCCAAAAGTAATTTGATTTGTTATTGCATTGGTGTGATCTAGTGGTTTATGTTGCTGGTGATTAATCCCAATCAGAAAACAAACCTTATCCAACTATTCACCTTACAGTCACATGAGTGAATTTCAATGCCCTTTTAGTACCCTTAGTTACCCTTGACATGTTTGGTTTTTTAATCTTTTTTTGACCAGGGAAGGTCAAACTAAAGCAAACTTGTACTCAGTACTCAGATTCTGTGTAATTCGGTGACACATATTGACATCTGGGAGGTTCCTCCTCCACTCCAATTCCGAGCAGGGTTTCAATACGACAGCCCTCCGGTTTATAAAAAGAGAGGGGCCATTTTCCACCCACTGAGTTACACACTTTCTTAAGAATTCATTTTTGGACTGGTTACAGGTGTGTGTTAATGTCATAAATAAGGTGAAAAAGTAATGCTGCTAACTCCTTTTGAAGCAATGTCATGTGATACGTAAAGAGTGACCACACAGCATGCAAAACACGCCATGTTCTACATCCTCAAAAAGCCTCACGATTCTTTCAACATGAATCATTGATGAACTTTCCTGCAGCATCATATTTGTACAATATGTTGCAGAATGCTAACCATTTTAGCTTCAGTAGAAAGCAAGGAAGAAGTCCTGTTGCCTTCCACTTGCCTTTCACGGTAAAGGTCATTAAGGAGAAGAAGAAGAAGAATTTCTATCTGATGAAAATGATTCTAAGTGAGGACGCAAATTGTCCTCAGAAGAGAAAGCATAGAGTGTGTGTGTGTGTGTGTGTGTGTGTGTGTGTGTGTGTGTGTGTGTGTGTGTGTGTGTGTGTGTGTGTGTGTCACCAGCAGTGGAATTTGGCCCTCAAAAGAAAAAAGATGGACGAAGGGATAAGGAATGCAGGTGGGAGGATGTGTGTGTGTGTGTGTGTGTGTGTGTGTGTGTGTGTGTGTGTGTGTGTGTGTGTGTGTGAACAAGGGTAGTGGAGAGGTAAGGGACAGCCAATGGGGAGGGAATAAAAAAGGAAACAGGGGAGTGACAGACAGAGAGAAAGACTGGCTTTCTCCTAAGCCAGAGTCTTTACAAGAAATGCCTAACTGGATTTCACAACACACACACTGCTGAGGCACACACACACACACACACACACACACCACTAGTCACACGGTGAGACTAGTGTGTGTGTGTGTGTGTGTGTGTGTGTGCGCGCGTGAGAGAGTTAGAGGGTGGACGGTGGCAGAGAGACAGCGCGATGATGTCAGGGAAAGAAAGATGAAGAAGGAAAACAAGGACCGGGTGAAAAACCGAACCTCGTGGAGTTCGTCTGCCCGCTCCGTCTGCTTCTTCCTGCTCTTCCTCGCCGCGTTCCTGTTCTTCTCTCTTCGTTTGCCTCTCTTGTCTGCACGCCGTGGTACCCCCCCTCCTCCTGTCTCCTGCGTGAGCCAAACCACCACAGAGGTACACTCATTCACGAGTACATGCCTGTGCACATAGCAAGGTGTCTGTAGGTTGTGCCGTTCTTGTGATCCCCCCCCCCACCCCAACCACCACCACCTCCACCCCCGCACATCCCCCCTGCTCAGCAATGGTGAAAAACCCCTGTTCTGTCTGACAGACTTCAATCATTTTTTTTCATATTGCATAACGTGCTTTGAATGCATTCCAAGGCTTTTATGGTCATGAAACTGACAATGTAATCTTTCAATTTGAGCAAGACAATAAAGCAGTAAATGGACCTGCACTTGGCTGACACGGATGATGTTTACTTCAACACCATTGAAAACCCCTTGTCCACAGCAAGGTGTAGTGGAGCCCCCCAGCTCAAACTCAAACTGACTGTTTATTAGACATGATGTAGGGTGCCAACTATCCTAACACAAACCAGGTAGGAAGGTTGATTAAGGTGCAGAGAGACAAACGTGGATTTGGCCTAAACCTAGTCTTTTATCTACTAATATCTCTTATAATGAAAAAGAAATAATAAGGTTTGTCTTAGAGCTTTAGTCAAATTGATGGACCTCTAGGAAAAAACACCATAATATTCCTAATAGTGACTTATGGAGTGGCCCTCATCATTTAGTGCATTTATCTCTTCATGGTATCACTATAATACCCCTGGAATAGAGGGTATCATATGTACAGGTGATTGATTGATTGATTGATTGACTGATTGATTGATTGAAATGATTGAGGAGGAGGGCGGGGGGGACTTACCGAGCCGGTAGGGTGGTCTTCTTCAGCTGATACCGAGCTGCTGCTCGCAGATTCGGACCGGGAGTCCATGAATAACGGCGGCATCTCTTCACCATGCGGGAGGCTGGGTGACTCGACCCCTGTCTCAGCCAGCCTGACTTGATCGTCCCGGTGAGAAACACTCAGCGGCGCGTTTCGGCATGTCAGTAGGTAACCCCGCAGCCATTTAAACCCCGAGCTCGGTGCGGTGCAAGCCTCGCTGCTGCTTGAGGTGATAGTCTGCACTTGAATAAACGCTGTTGGAGGAAAAAGTGGAGTAAAAAAAAATCCCAATGTTAGGCTATTTCTCCTTGGTTTACAGACCGTTCTTCATTTCTAATTTGTTGCTTGGTGACTTGACCGACTCTTTGAGTGTTTAACCGAGGACTGAGCACGTCTTTATACGAGCGCCCCTGGTGATGCAACATTACGACTGCTTTCAGTTTCTCTTTATTCTAAACAGCTCCGTTGCGAGAAAGAGGGTGTCACTGGCCTCCATCCAGCCAAGCTCCGGAGGAAGGATGTGGGGAAAGTCAGGTGTTTGATGTTTTAATAATAATGTAAAATAATAATTAATAATAATAATAATATTATTATTATTATTATTTACTTTCCGTGCCCTCCGTCACATGTGGGCAACTCGCGGGGCATCTTTTAAATCACTTCTTAAAACTTTTATAGACATGCTTTTGTGTAATTGATTATGATTCTGCCCCCATTCAATCTTGTTTGTTTGTTTATGTTGTTTTATCTTTAACCTTTTTTTCTAACCTATTTCTTCACGATCTCTCTATTTTCCTACCTCCTCCTTACAGTAATTGCCATGCCTTCCTGTAAACCACTTTTGTAAACACTGCTTTTAGATAAGGGCTATATAAATGCAGTTTACTACTACAACCACTTTAATGGGCTTGTGCCATTGAAGAATTTCCGACAGCAGTTGGAGGGCAGGGCGAGCTGGTGACGAGCGAGATGGCCATATTTGGTCAAAGAGGTTGTGTTTCCTGCACGTGCGGGGAATTTCTGTCCTGCTCCGCCTGAATAAACGCCAAAGGAGTTGCTTTGTAAACCAGCAGGCCAGATCAGATGCATGGTGGGGGGATTTCTAACATTGTGGATGAAGCCCTTTAATGGAGGGCGGTGTGGGTGTCAGTATTGAGTAAGGAACACTTTACAGGAATTGATGTGTGATTTGGGAGGGCGCCGACTGGAAACCTGGCTCGGCCGGTAGAGGAGCACGTATGTCATTACTGTTACCGAGCAGGCGCCTCCCATCCCGCAGATTTTTGGTTGAATTAGGACCGGAGCATCAGCAAACATCGTAGGAAATATAACTCCTGTCATAAGATAATTGGCAACAACTGCTGACCTCTCAGCTGCTTTTATCCCTCAGCTTCCTCTCTCCATCACCCGGTCTAGCACATCTTCCCACGCCACAGGGAGCTCTACAAAGTCAACGGGCCAGACTAGCACATTTGACCGTAAATCGGTGTTTACTTTTACCATGGAAGATGCTAAGCGATAAGAGGATAGGATTGGGATTAATAGCACCCAAATGAAATAAAGAAACAATAAGAGTAGTAAAAATAATACAACAATAAAAGCAATGACTTTGGTAGACTGCAGAGTGGGAGGTATGGGAGCAAGTATGGATTTCTTACATGTGTGTGCAATTTGGTATGCTCCAAGGGAATGTTTTGGTGGGCTCTTTTAACTCTGTCTTGTGTCTTGTAGGCCCCAGGAGGTAGTCGGCATGAATTCCAATAAAAATATTAAGAAACGTCTCAATGTTGTTTCAGCCTTTCTATCCCTCCAAGATAAATACAAGTCCGCAGGAAGCGATGTTACTCTGCCTGGAATGCTAGCTTATATTATAGGGTTTACACTGTATAATGTATTATGTGTCTCTGTCAATAAACTCTTCATCATAGCAATAATTCATACTCAGTCTATGGCTGCATGCTATATCTTAGGACATTCAAGTACTCTTCAGTATAGGTTCTGCATCAAAACATGACACACAAACTCAAAATACTGAAAACCGGAGGAATACTTCCATTCCATTGCATTGCATTCAAAGACTATATAATACATTGTCAACATTTTGATGAACTGTTTTCTACAGTTATGACCCAGATTTTTTAAATTCCTCATTGCCCTTCCTTTGCCCTTCCCTTCCTCTTAGCACTTGCTTATTTGTTTCATTTACTTGTCTTAGCACTTGCTTATATGCTTATATGCTTCGTTTATTTGTCTTAGCTCTTGTTTATTTGCTTCACTTGTTTGTCTAGTTTGTTTAAATAAAAAGTAAGTAGCTAACTTATTGCACTTTTACCGTAGCACTGGTTCTGCTCTTAGATGTTTGTTTAGGAAAGGAAATGCACTTACAATTTCTGGTGACTAGTAGTTCTCGTGCCTACCTACGTTGAATTCACTTATTGTAAGTCGCTTTGGATAATGACTGTAATGTTATGTAATGAAATGTAATGATTTAGTCCCTTGTGTCAATCCCAATTCGTATTGAAGGCAATATTGTTCTGCTCTCAGTGCAGTCCAGAGTCTAGATTAGTACATTTATACATTTCTTATAAACAATTTCAGATAATATTTGCAATAGGCTACAGGTAAATACTGTGTTTGAGCCAAAAGTGGTACTGCATATTATTTCACCTGAACACGACTTATAATTAAACATACAGAGCAGTACACTACAAAACTGATAGGGCCAAAGAGCCTACCAGCACTTCTGGTCTATAGAGCACAGATGTCAGGAAATGTTCCCACTATTCGAATTTACTACTACGAATTTACTACTTCCTACTACTACTTCCAAGTAGTTCCACTCATTCAGTCGGTACATGTGGAATGTCCTATATACTGTATTTTTTTTTACCACAATACTTCAACAAACCAACAGTCAGACAGATACCAGATGTGTAATCGCTACATCAGACACACGTGGGCGCCAAACCCACATAAACAAACAGCTCTTGCACGGTCACACCCTGAGACGCACACTGACGCGTCACAAAACAGACCAATCGGTGAGTACGCAGGGCGGGACGTACAATTCAGTTAGTTCCTGGTCGCAAACGTTGCTTGTGCTGCTAATCAACTTCAATACGAAATCTTAAATTAATGAAATTAGAACGAATGAAAATTTAACTGCAGTGGACTGGGAAGCCGTTGCGATGGGTTTGCTGACAATCCTGAAGAAAATGAAGCACAAGGAGCGGGAGATGAGATTATTGATGCTGTATCCTCCAACGTTAACCGTTTTCCTATAGAAGTACAGTAGCCCGTATCCTAGCGTTATAACCTAAACCCTGCCTGTCAATAAACTCTTCGTCAGAGCAATAATTCATATTTAGTTCATGGTTGGACACTGTAATACCCTTAGGATATTGCTAGCATAACTGTGAAGTTCGTTTTGTGTGATGCTATGCTACCTAGCTAAGTTAGCTTTTCTGTAAAATGGCTATTAGGTGTGTGTGTGCGTGCGTGCGTGTCGCCCAGTCCTTAACCCGGTACATCCAGAGGTCTTGACAATGCGGGGAAGACGACCATTCTGAAGAAGTTTAATGGAGAGGACGTCAGCACCATCTCTCCAACCCTGGGCTTCAACATCAAAACCCTGGAACACAGAGGGTTAGACACACACACACACTGTCTTCAGCACCAGGAACAACATGCGCACTACCCCATCAAAACACTCGCCTCCCTAGATTTGCAATTTAATTCCTTGTCTTGTCGTCATTTTTCATTTCCAAGCTTTCTTTGTATTGTTCAGATCCCATCCCTGCTTCCCATCCTCCCGTTGTCCTCACACGCTCCTTCTCCCCTTCCTTTCTTCCAGGTTCAAATTGAATATTTGGGATGTTGGGGGTCAAAAGTCGCTGCGTTCTTATTGGAGGAACTACTTTGAGAGCACAGACGGGCTGGTGTGGGTGGTGGATAGTGCAGACAGACTCAGACTGGAGGACTGCAGGCAAGAACTCAGCACACTGCTGATGGAGGAGGTACACACACAATATACACAATATATAATTAAAATCACTGATTGCTTTTTATTACGAAAAGGTCCGTCTTATTTTGGACGATGCTAGTCGCCTACTATCACCCAACATAGTGTATTGCTAAAGTGTGGAGCACCGGAGTGATTGATCTACTGGGAACACATGGATTATTTTAGTGTCTGTGTTCATCACTTAACAGGTAAATTGACCAATTGGCCAATCTTCCAAAAACACTCTGAATGGATAAGAAACCTGTGTGAACTCATATGTGTTGGAAAAACCACATACCGCTATCCTGTCAAAATAAGAACAGTATTGTGATGGGATAATCCGGTCATATTGAGCAGATTATATACACACTCTCTCTCCCTCCCTGCAGAGGTTAGCTGGTGCTACGCTGCTGGTGTTTGCCAACAAACAGGATTTACCAGGAGCCCTATCTAAAGAGGCAATACGAGAGGTGAGCAGTGCTGGGTGGCAATACATCACACATTACAGTAATATTACGTTATATGTTATTCTGTCTAAATGCGAGATTGAAGTTGAATAATCCCAAAACCAACCCCAGATTTGTTGGTTTACATAAAAAGATAGTTGATTTACTGTGTGTGTGTGTGTGTGTGTGTGTGTGTGTGTGTGTGTTTTCCGCCAGGCGCTGGCCCTTGATGAAATTAAAAGCCACCACTGGTGCATCATCGGCTGCAGTGCTGTAACAGGGGAGAACCTGTTGGCTGGAGTGGACTGGCTATTAGACGATATCGCTGCCAGGATCTTCACCGCTGACTGAGTGTGTGTGTGTGTGTGTCCAACTTAAAGGAAGCATTTCTAACAAAGCTGTTAAAATGCCAATCTCTCCTTGGTTGGAGGTGCCGGCTAAGCTCGGCCGTGTCTGCGGGCTCATGGTTAAACTACAGACATCGGTACTACCAAAAACAGCTTAACACCTGGTTATATTTTGTTCGCCATATCTAGAGACGCTGCCTGTATCCATGAGCACTGAAATCACATAGCAACCTGACAGGCCACTTACTACATCTGTATTGTACATATCACCTTGTTTATTCTTGTTTTACGTGGACATAAATACATGACTCAAACCCTTCTGGTTAGCATGGACTAGCGACTGGATGACACTGTCACCTGGGTTTTCACCACTGACTGTTTATGGTAGGCGGGAGCGAGGTAAGGGTACTGTATGTACACTCAAGGATTGAAACAGCAAAACCTGAATGAAGTTTGCGTGTGCGGTGCAGCGTCATTCCAAGGTCGGGGGGCCGTATAGCCATCACAACCTTTATAAAATAGTTTTTTTTGTTTTTGTTTTATCACTTAAATGACATGTTTGACTTGTATTGGTTGGTTAAGTTTGAATAAATAGAATAAAAGAATAAATTTTAACATGTGAACCATATTTCTCCACCCAGTTAAGGACATATGTGTTTTCAGTGCATATCCACTTTTAGAATGACAGGTGTCCCTTAATCTAACCAGCTCATTTATAACTGTTATTCTACATCATCAATTTGTCCTTTTTCTTAATAAAAATGAGATATAGTCAAATGTTCTAGCATGTGTAATGAACACCTTACTAAACAGCTGTGCTTGATATTTGGTCATATCGAACTGAGATTACAGAATACCAACATAAGATGAACGCAAGCATAACAGGGCGGACAAAACACTAGAAACACAACTGGCCATTTGTTTGATGTAAGGCTTTTTATTTCGCCCCAAGGAAGGGAGGGGATTGGAATCTGTCCTTTTCGTCTATCAAAAACAAGTCAGAAATGTTTAGGAAAGGATGGATCCATCAGTGGCTCTGCCCTCAAATGTGGATTGGGATCTGGTTTCACCACCATAGAGGCTGAGATGTAACCCATAGAGACACTAGAGGTCGCTGTTCTGCCGAGTTGCCACTAACTAGTCCTGACTCAGACAAAATGTCAAACTATTCAGGGAGAGGACCTGCAATCTGCTCCTTAACTTTGAAATCAGCAAATGAGAACTTTTGCCAGATAAAGTAAACCAGAAGTGTCAAAAAATAACTGATTCAAGTCAACATTTTCAAATCATGATTATTCTTAGTACATATAAAAAGAATGAATATGGTGCTGCCTGAAAGCAGCCATTGTGGACAGTGGATTCGTTTACATTTAAGACCATACCTTTGAAACGGCAAGATGTAGGAATAATCTTGCCCTCTGAATCAGACTTGATCAGTCAGTTGTGCCTCAGTCACTGCAAGGTTTTAAACTCAACGTCCAGTAAAGGACTGCATCCAGTACTGAGCAGAATGTCTCAGGGTTGTCTACTGCCCATGGACATATGTCTGCTGCCCACATGTAGGAATGCTTTGACCCAACAAAGTCTAATAACCTACACCTCATCTTAAAGGGGAATTCCAGTATTTTTAAACCTGGGATCTATTTGTACATAGGTACAAAAAAACTTTGGAATTGCTCCAGTAGATTGCCTCAGTCAGCAGTTGCGAAACGGGTTTTTGACAGTTATTGTAAGTGTCTGCCAACATTACAGAAAGGATCCCTACAGAGACCTTTTAATCTCTTCCAGCAACAACTCACCTCTTACAGAGACTTGTTTTCTGGTTAAACAAGGTCTCTGTATTACCCGTTAAGACTCCTGAAACTGGTCCAAATAATTCAAGGAGGGGGATGAGATTTCTGGGCAACTTCAATGTTGGTGTGCATCTTCACGGCAATCACCAATATATTTCATAGTACCTCCACATCAGAGGTGGGAAGTTACGAAGCACAAATACTTTGTTACCATACTTAAGTAGTTTTCAGGTATCTGTACTGTATTTTTCAGACAATTTACTTTTACCCTCTACATTGTAAACAAGTCTCTACTTTCTTACATTTTCATAGTAACTGTAAACAGGCTCGTTACTTTAGTTTTAATGCATTTGAGGGGAATTAGATTTTTGTGTCATTACGACAGATGTAACAGGAAAACAAGACGTAGAAGAGGGAGAGTCGACCCCAGAGTAGTGAATGTGATGTCCATGCAGAGTAACTAGTAGGGACATGGATGAAAGTGAACCAGTGAACATTGCAGATTCAGAGCAACAAGACATTCCCCAGCCATGGCCTTATTTGAGAAATGTTTGAAGTTGTCAGCTCTAACGCTTATTTTTATACAGTGGTGGCCAAAATTGTTAGAACACCTGACAGATCTGAAAATATTGACCTTTTCTTGCCTCCAAAACATGATTTCATTTCATAATGTTCATGAAACATGCAGATGGTTGATCTGAGCACAACAAATATCAGAAGTGAGTCCTACTGTTTTCATCCACTTTTAACTTTAATATTTTGTATGTCCACCTTTTGCAGCAATTCAAAAGAATCACACAGCTGTGTCCTAAGACTCTTGCATCACCATCAATTTAACCACCATCACACCTGACAATTACACAAGTAATTTGGCTTCTTCTGTGAAGGAACATGATTGTGTGACATTGACAGTGAAATAGGCCTAGCTTGTTTTTTGTAAGGAAAATGACAAGTCTCCTTATGATGGCTCTATTCTATGGTTTATAGAGCATAATGACTTTGTATATTTGTTTGTTTTATGGGTATTTTAATGGCCAATTGAACAAAAACTGAAACCTCTTAAATGTATGCCAACTGTTCCAATAATTGTCCACCACTGTACTTACATTTCAGAGCCTGTACTTGGACTTAAGTTGAATCAGTACTTTTACCAGTCTTATTTTTTTACATAAGTATCTGTACTTCTACCTCAGTAAACAATGTGTACTTCTGCCACCTGTTGTACACCTATTAAACTGCAGTATTGCCCCTTATTCAAAGTATTATGTAGTAGGAATGTGGTGACTAATTTATTATAACTGCCACACTTCAGGTCAGGTGGAAGACTTGCTGAACAATTTGAGTGTCAAAAACCAGACAGAATTAAATACACTGCGTGTGTAAAGTTTGCCTTTATTTCAACAACACTGTACAGTCAAAATGTAGATTTGAGTGAGAAGACATGTTAAATACCATCTGAACACATTGGGTACTGCAAGCATGTGTGATTAGAAGATGTTTGGGCATTTAACAAAATCAGTTTTCTGAAATGAGCCTTGAGCCTGGTAGGAACTGCACTGCAGTATAGGTCTCAGTCTTCGCTCATGTAGAGACTACGTGGGTACTGGGTCACCATGGCGGCACTGCACGAGCCTGGAAAGGAGAATAAACCATCTTAGAAATGAGGGGTGAGCAGCTTTACAGGTAAACTGCTCAAATGATAGTTTAATCAGAGGGGTACCAATCAGTCATGAATTTTCAGACTGGGGCGGTAATAAGTAACTCATCACTTCTGAAACTAACACCTGTAGTTCATGGTCCTCAGTGCCATAATGGCCAAATAGGAGGCGCGTGAGGACCGACTTGACTGGCACTACATAAATCATGCTGTAGTCATACTGACCTCACATCTGCAACATTAGCCCAGCAGCCTGGTTTGCATGTTGGAGCCACTCCATACAAGGACTCAATATGACCGGCAACAAGTGGAGCCACATGGGACAGCGAAGGCGAGAATGTTGTAGAGCAGACCTGAAGAGGATGCCATTTTGTTAGGGACAATGTTTTATCAGGCATTTCTACAGGAAGACAACTTGACACTGTTCCTACAGACACTTGTTACAGCACGGGGCCAGCACTATGGTTTAACCTTAACCTACCAACAGCTGAACTTTACTTTCAGGGTTTTACTGCCATTGGATAACTGGGAGTCTAATGTCCTTTTGGCAAACCAGACAGGACCATGAGAACCCATTGATAGAGGTAGTGTCATGATTTACAAGTATTACTGACAGTCATTCCTAGTGGGACGTCATGTCCACCTGATCAGATTCCTCGTGTAGAATACTGTTGAACATACCAACCTTCTTTGAACGGACCCTTAGTGCAACAGCCAATTGACACCTAAAAGTGGAAGAAAAAAAGAAATGAGAAGCTGCATCTGTTGCACTTGTATTTAGTTATAAGACCAAGGGATGTGATCAGAATTTTTTTTTGTAGTCATTCAACCAAGCCAGTTCTTGACCCTCCATCAGGAACCAGCAGGTCACCTTACACCCGCTGCTGTATCTCAACGGGGTTCTCAGTGCCTTACTGGACCAACAGGAGAGCCAACTTGGGCGAACTGGTAGTTTACTGGACGAGGATGCAATGTGGGATATCATCCCTTCAAACATCCGATACTTTTGAAGTCAAGGTGGCTCATGTTCAGACAACTAACCTCAGTCGCACATCCACTCAGTGGGATTGGTGTTTCAGACAAGCAGGAATTGCCTAAGACAAAGAAAGTTGCAAAATCAGGGAGTTGTGTTGAAAGCTGGAGGTGCAGCATATACTCAAGTTGGAAGTTAAGTCATATTCACTTCTGTGATCAGAGGAAACCAATCAGTCATGAATCTTCAGACTGGGGCGGTAATAAGTAACTCATTATTTCTAAACCCAACATCTGTAGGTTTTTAGGGTCCCCAGTGCCATGCTGGCCCAACAGGTGTGAGAACTACTTGACTGGCAGCACAGAAATAATGTTGTTAAAAGACAGTCATACTGACCTCACATCTGCAACATGACCCCAGGAGCATGGTTTGCATGTATACAAGGACCCATTATCGACCTGCAATGAGTAAGGAGGGTTTTAGCAATCAGGTTTGACTGGCCTGGCAGAGACTGATGCTCTAGTCTGGTGATCAGAGGAAACCAATCAGTCATGAATCTTCAGACTGGGGCGGTAATAAGTAACTCATCACTTCTACATTAGGACTTGGATACCTTCAGTACATACATATACACACAAAAAAGTCAGCCAACTACTCACCAGCATTGGCAGAGATGGTGCACAGGACCACGAGTGGAGCCACATGGGACAGCAAAGGCAATAATGTCAAAGCAGACCTGAAAAGGATGCGAGTGTGTTAGGGACAATGTTTTATCCGTCATTTCTACAGGAAGACAACTTGACACTGTTCCCACAGACACTTGTTACAGCACGGGGCCAGCACTACAGTTTAACCTTGAGTTTTAAGTAGGGATGCACCGAATGTTCGGCAACCGAAGTTATTCGGCCGAATATCGCCAAAAAATACATATTCGGCCGAATAAATGAAAAGGCCGGATTTTTTTTTACCGAATGACGGTTTTGATGGCGTGATCAAATAGCACCCATGCAGGAGCCAGGCGCAGGCAAACACAGCAAACATGTCAGCGGTATGGAGGCATTTCAAAATCTCCCGAAAGACCCGAAATTAGCGACATGCATGTATTGTTCAGCTCAGCTTTCTAGAGGGGGTACTTCGGCTAAGAGCGATAGCACTATAAGTCTGATCAATCATTTGAAATCAAAACACATCGAAAAGCACGCCGAGTATGAGAAAGAGACCGCAGGGAAGAGGAAACTTGAGTCTCACAGCTCAGCGCGAGCACATCCACTCCATCTGTGGCTGCCGTTTTAGAAAAGGCAAAAAAGTTTGCCAGTGACAAAGCAAAAGGCATTACTACAAAGGTAATGGAATTCATCGCGTTGGATGATCAACCATTCTCCGTAGTAGAGGACGTTGGATTTCGCAGGCTTATGGAGCATATTGAGCCCCGTTACACTATACGGGGCGGGGGGGGTGGGGGGTTGTCAAAGATAGCCAGATAAAATATTTTAGTAATTTATTATTTTAAGTTATAGGCTATTGTGCTGTGTTTTGCAATGTTGGAAAAATAAATGAAAATTGCAAAAAATATTCGGTATTCTTCGGCCTTTGGCCGAAGTGTTCCATTATGCTTCGGCTTCGGCCAAGAATTTTCACTTCGGTGCATCCCTAGTTTTAAGCTAACAGCTGAACTCCCTCCTTTCAGGGTTTTACTGCCATCAACTTGGGAGTCTAATGTCCTTTTGGCAAACCAGACAGGACAATGAGAACCCATTGATAGCAGAGGTAGTGTCATGATTTACAAGTATTACTGACAGTCATTCCTAGTGGGACTCATGTGTAGAATACTGTTGAACATACCAACCTTCTTTGAATGGACCCTTAGTGCAACAGCCAATTGACACCTAAACGTGGAAAAATAGAAAATGAGAAGCTGCATCTGTTACACTGGTATTTAGTTATAAGACCAAGGAATGTGATCAGAATTTTTTTTCAGCCATACTTCCAGGTAATCCAATCCAGACATGGACTCCCCATCAGGAACCAGCAGGTCACCTTACACCCGCTGCTGTATCTCAACGGGGTTCTCAGTGCCTTACTGGACCAACAGGAGAGCCAAGTAAGGAACTGGTGGTTTACTGGAAGGGTTGGAAAGCAAAGGTACAGTCATCATGACATCCTTCAAACATCTCATAATCTTGAAGTCAAGAGGTGGCTCATGTTCAGACAACTAACCTCAGTCGCACATCCACTCAGTGGGATTGGTGTATCAGACAAGCTGGTAATTCCTAAGAAAAAAATAAAAAAGCAGATGCTAAATTAGGGCGTTGTGTTGAAAGCTGGCAGTGCAGCATATACTCAAGTTGGAAGTTAAGTCATATTCACTTCAGTGATCAGAGGAAACCAATCAGTCATGAATCTTCAGACTGGGGCGGTAATAAGTAACTCATCATTTCTAAACCCAACATCTGTAGGTTTTTAGGGTCCCCAGTGCCATGCTGGCCAAATGTGTGGGAACTACTTGACTGGCAGCACAGAAATAATGTTGTTAAAAGACAGTCATACTGACCTCACATCTGCAACATGACCCCAGGAGCATGGTTTGCATGTATACAAGGACCCATTATCGACCTGCAATGAGTAAGGAGGGTTTTAGCAATCAGGTTTGACTGGCCTGGCAGAGACTGATGCTCTAGTCTGGTGATCAGAGGAAACCAATCAGTCATGAATCTTCAGACTGGGGCGGTAATAAGTAAATCACTTCTACATTAGGACTTCGGGGCCAGCACTACAGTTTAACCTTGAGTTTTAAGCCAACAGCTGAACTCCCTCCTTTCAGGGTTTTACTGCCATTAACTAATGTCCTTTTGGCAAACCAGACAGGACAATGAGAACCCATTGATAGCAGAGGTAGTGTCATGATTTACAAGTATTACTGACAGTCATTCCTAGTGGGACTCATGTGTAGAATACTGTTAAACATACCAACCTTCTTTGAACGGACCCTTAGTGCAACAGCCAATTGACACCTAAACGTGGAAAAATAGAAAATGAGAAGCTGCATCTGTTACACTGGTATTTAGTTATAAGACCAAGGAATGTGATCAGCATTTAATTTTCAGTCATACACCCAAGTAATCCAAGCCAGTTCTTGACCCCCCATCAGGAACCAGCAGGTCACCTTACACCCGTTTGAGGGGGGTCAACGGGGTTCTCAATGTCTTACTGGACCAACAGGAGAGCCAAACAATGAGGACCTGGTGGTTTACCGGAATAGGTGCGACAGCCTACATAGCCTTTACATCCCTTCAAACATCCCATAATTTTGAAGTCAAGAGGTGGCTCATGTTCAGACAACTAACCTCAGTTGTGTGTCCACTCAGTGGGATTGGTGTTTCAGACAAGCAGGTAATTCCTAAGACAAAAAAAGAAGTTGCAAAGTCAGGCAGAGTTGTGTTGAAAGCTGGCAGCATATGCTCAAGTTGGAAGTTAAGTCATATTCACTTCTGTGATCAGAGGGGTACCAATCAGTCATGAATCTTCAGACTGGGGCGGTAATAAGTAACTCATCACTTGACTTTAAGTACGTTGATGATTTACTCAATACCAACCTTGGTTTGTTCATGCTTCCTCATCTTCAAGGGTTGCAGTGTCCTAGAAAACAAGAGCAACTCAGTTTCCAGCTTAATCAACTTCAACAACTTTCACTCAGCCATTTTGAATGCTGTACAAGTCAGTCAACCATTTTAGTTCCCCAGTCAGACTGTTGTAACTCCAACAGGTCTTCCCCTTCTTGCCAAGGCAACACCAGTGGGTTCACCTTTTCAGGTTCTGGCATTGACACAGGGCGTAAGACATGCATTGGGATCATCATAAAGGAACTGCACAGTGGGACAGACCTTCACAGCTCACGTTATACCCAAGTGCTATACTATAGGGTCGCAACAATGACTGCATAACAGACTAGTCCAAGTTAAAGTTTTGAGCAGTGAGTCAAGTTAAAGATATCACTTTGGCAGGTACCTTGGCTGAGTGTAGACTGCACCATGCTGAATGTCTGGAGTCCCATCAGCCAGGTACCTGAACAGACGAGCCACAGTCAGGTCTCAGCAGAAAGGGTCACGTTTAACACTAGTCACTGAACACCTTCGCTGTGTCAGATATTTTATTTCTCAACAGGAGTTCAGACGAACGAGATTCCAAGTTTCTCTCATCACTTTCAGCAGCAAGCACGTCGGTAATAAATGCAGAACGTGTGGTCAATACCTTGGCGGGAGGGTAGATCACCGCACCATGCTGAATGTCTGTCCTGCAGTTGTCGGAGCCCCATCACAGCCAGGCACCTGAACAGACGGGTACCAGTGAGGACTCAGCAGAAAGGGTCACATTTAACACCACTAGTCACTGAAGACCTTCGCCGGTGTCAGATATTTTATTTCTCAACAGGAGTTCAGACGAACGAGATTCCAAATTTCTCTCATCACTTTCAGCAGAAGGCATGTTGTAATAAATGCAGAACGTGTGGTCAATATTTTCCATCAGTCAGTAACATCCTTACCTCCGACTCCTTTCGCTCATCATTTTGACGCACCTATTGAGAAAATGCAGAGCTTATGTCAAAAGAAATTGAACCTGATGATCACCAACTCAAGGTTGCATTCTGTCAGCAGAGGTGGTTTGTGGAATGAAACTACAGATTAAAAAGCAGTTGCTCAGCTGTTCTTGTCGTTTCACATTGGTTCAAAGTGAGCTAAGTATCATCATCATCGCAACTGCATTATAGGCGAATGGAGACATTGGAGCAATTGCAACTCCCCATCTATCAACAGTTGAGATGTTATGAGGGGTATCAAGTTGTTGAAGGGCTCACCATCAGACTTAGTGAGCTGCCTCAGCCACGTCGGCAAGGATCCACTCAAACGCTCTGCAAAGAAACGAACACCTGTAAGTCCAAGAGCGTAGGATATGTAGTTGCCAATTACAACTTCAGCGTTTGATCAGGGCTTTGGTGACAAGCTGCCATGTGACAATAGTCGTCCAGACATTTGATGGGAATTATCCCATTTCATCCTCTCAAACGACAAGCAGAAAGTCCTTAGCGTCAACATAGTGGGCTAACACTTTAGGTTAATGTTTGTACACAACTGCTTTTTTTTTAAATTCTCTAAGGGGCATTTTTCATCAACGCACCACAGGAAAGTCATTTCTGAGCGCTAGGATCACAACCACACAAATACAGATTAAATGCTTACTTGGTGCATGGCCATCAGCATCCTTCCAACTGTCAGTCACCCACCTAGTATATAAACCAGTTGGTAAATACCATGTTTATCCCTTCACACTTCATGCAAGTAAGACAAAGCAGTCAGATTGAAGGCTGGCATCAATGGATTCAGGCATATGCTTGTCATTGAATTTAATCATCATGTTTATACGCTAGCATTGACTGAACACTTTGAATAGTCTTGTACTCACTTCAGACAGCATCATAACTGGTTTCAGGACCACCAGGAGGTGATATTAGAGCCAGCCTAAAGAAATCAGAAATCACACATTAGCCATGAACATAATCTTAAAGTTGGGTACAATCTTTTAGAGGGCTTGTCAGTTTGAAGGTTGGCATCACTGAAAATCAGACATATGCTTGTCTTATTGTAATCATCATTGAAACCCTCGCAGCATTCTGAGGAGTTTAATTAAGTGCAACTCACAAGTCAGGGTGGTTGTTCTTAAAGCCTCGTCTGGCCTGGAAAATCTGGTCAGGGGAAGAAAATAAAAAAAAATAATTACTAAGACACTTCTAAATTACACTGATGTGCACAGCTATAGAATATGTGCTTTTGAGCAATAAGTCTTTAACTTTGTCCCAGCACAGTAAACACTGAAAGTTAAAGTCTATGCTCACAGGAGCTACCAAAATGAATCATCCAGTTACATAAACCTTAGAGCTCCTAGCTCTGGTTTGCTACTCAGAATCTGGTAAAGGAGTTTCTTCAAAAACTGATTCAGTAAGAGAGAGTTCAGTGCTCATCATAGTAGCATTGGGCTCCTGGAGTAGCTGGCAAGCCAGTGCAAGTCCAGCATGGACTGGATTGCTTAGTAGAATAAATAAAATTCATGAGTTGAGTGTAAGCAAGGGGGGGGGGGGAAATACCTTAAGTAGATTAACAGTTCCTCCAGGTTTTCCACACCTAGAGGGGGACAGTAGGTTTAACATTAATAGGAGAGCCTTGAAACTAGAAAAATCATGAAATTCAGATGTACAGTCCTAGAGCAGGTCTGCGTCATGCTACTCAGAATCTGTGAAAGCGTCTTCAATAAGTTGATTCAGTGAGAGAGTTCAGAAGACATCACAGTAGCATGACTGAGCCTTTCCTGGCCACAGGGGCAACGCCTAGCAGTAAATGCAGTTAAATGAGCCACGTGACTCGAGTAGAAGTTACCTGTGCACGAGGCAGTTTCTCATCCTCCTTCGCCATCTAGAATAAATGAAAAAAACATTGTTTTAGCAGGTTGCAGCAGAGCGGTGCTTTGGCGTTTGGCTACCAACACGTGATTGAGTCTCGTGCAGGGCAACGTGTCGTGCGCCCGCGTACTAATTAAAATAGCGTTTTGCAAGTGTCTCACATCAGAAAAGTAATGTACAATCACAGTAATTCAGTACAGGTCTGTGAAAGTTATCATCATTGAAAGACACGGCAGCAGGAGCTCGGCCACACTAGTAGTAGCCATCTTGAAGCTCAACGCGCTTTAAGTTCATCGTTTCCAACAAATATCCAAAGCAGCTTACATAATAGAGGTTGTAGTAAGCAGATGTCTTATGTTCCATACTAAATAACTAGGTTTTAATACAAGATGGATAAGGATTGTACTTGTGGCCCGGTTAGCACGAAAGCGCCGCAGACGTGTTGCAATTTCAGTACAACTCGAACTTGCACAAATGCGCTGTGCAAGATAGAGCTCCACTGTAGTTTATAGCAGAAGCAATATTTAACAAGTCTCTGAGTTAATCCTACAGAAATAAAACAGTTTTCCAAAGCGGGCCACATTGCGAGTGAATTGCTCTTACCTCGGTCAGAAGAGAGAAGGAAGTGGGAGAGGAAACTGGTGCAGCTGCCTTTTATGTCCCGTCTCCAGGACACCTCCCATTCGCCAGTGTTTCACCGATTAAACGACTCTAACCTTTACAAAACTATTCTTCGCTATAAAAAAAATCTAAATTTGACTAGATGTCTATTTTATATAATACAGCCCAACTGAAAAAAATTTGAAGAGAAAGAAAGAAAGATAATTTTGACTGATTTTCTTTCATTGCGTCATTTCCGTCAGGAGAAAAAATAACTTATTTTCAATTCCACAAGATGTCAGTAGAGATGGTAATGTCAAACATGGCTTGCACTGGCCATGAAAAGATTGATTGATTTCATTGACTGATTGATTGATAAAAAAAAAAACAACTATCTATACTGTTATAGATTAAATAAACATGTTATTGAATTTCTACAAAGGGCTGCCACAGCTGCAATGACTACACTAAACACCAAAATGACATGCTTATGAAACAATTTATTTGAAAATATTTTCTTCATTTCACATGCATGCACATCAGCTCTTTACTTTAAGTGGTGTCCACTTTAAGAAGGGGTGCAGAAAGTATTGTGGGAGTTTGTCACTGAATGTGGTGCCTGCTCCGTTGCCAGGGGTAACTGAGCCAACCCGTCTGGCTCCGTGACGACATCACCTCCACCTCCTCTTCCTCAACCTCTCTGTGTTCTGTATTAGTAGCAGTGGTCATAGCAGAGGTATGCGGACCACCCGTGGTAGTGGGACTCATTCTGCAAAGATGACTTCTACCAAGTCATATTATCAGTGTGGTGGTCAACAATAGTAAGGGCTGGAAGGCAGAAACACAGACATGATAGGTAGGCAGGTAGACAGACATGGATGGATGCATGGATGGCCAAAAGAGTAAGAGCCCTACTACAACCATGACCCTATTGCTGATTCACCTGTCAGTTCAGAGTCCTGTATTTCATTATAATCTTCATCTTCACTTTGGTCGCCATCATCCTCGTTAGTAAAGCCGTTCATGTCTTGGCCCCCTATCTCCACGTTAGTTACAGGCTGGGGAGAGTGTGGGTGCCTGTCCCGCTCTTCACCAACCAGTTCAGACTCAAGAGTATCCCGTCCGCTTGCTTCACTGGCTGATCCAGATTCCTCAGTGTGCCGGTCAGCTTCTTCACGCTCTGATTCAGGTTCAACAGTGTCTCGTTCGCTACGATTAGTGATCCTTTCGGATTCGGCAACGTCCAGTTCACCTCCCTCGCGGCCTGAGCCAGATTCTATAGCGTCCAGTTCACTTTCCTCAATGACCAGTTCAGATTCAACAGCGTGCAGGTCACTTCCTTCACTGACCGATTTGTATAGAGTGGCTTCAATATAACTCACTGTCCCAAGGAGTGAACTGACCTCTGTCCCGTCTTCTCCTTGGTTACCACTCCCCTCAACTACAGGGTCAGTCCATTCGTCGATTTTTGATGACATCATTACCACGGCCGCAGGCTCAGAGTCTGCGTCACCGGCGGTGTCATCACGGGCGCCGTCATCGCTGTCATTATTACCGTCACCATGTTCACCAATCAGAGGCCTTGCAACTAAAAACATTTCCTGGATCTCTTCCTTTTCCTGCTTGACCCCTCCACTTGCTTCCTGTTCTTCTCCTGCATCTATCATGTTAGTGATATCATTGGCCGTTACCATGGGCGCACCGCTTTCGTTTTCATTTGTCGCCTCAGCAGATTCGTCAGGAGGTTCGTAGTCAGTGGATGGTGTGGAGATGGAAGCAACACCTTCCTTGCCGTGACCACTGCCACTGAACAGACCTGGCTCTTCTTTTAAGTCTATTCGTTCAACTTCGGTCTGATTGCTTTGGCCAACAGGAGTGAGTGTTGCCAGTTCCAGTTGATCAGTGAGTTGACTGGCATTCAAGGAGGGGAGGTGTCCTTTGGGACTGTCAGTAACCAGGACTACTGGATGAGGGATGGTCCTTGGATACCCTGGAGGAGGAGAAGTAGCAGCACTCATTTTACCTCTTTTTTACTACCTCTTTGCTCTAATTACAAACTTCAGCTAGATTATTGAAATTCAAATTCTCCAATGATATTACGGATCAACAGGAAAATAAAAACAACGTGTGCTAGACCTGTCAGGACATGCTGTACCTCTAAAGACTGAATTCAAGGATTCAAGGATTCAAGCATTTCCTTGCTGTTTAAGACTGGCAACCAAACAAACTTAGCTAAAAGAAATAACGTCAGCATTATACGTTGTCAATTTACCATCATGAAGGAGAAAGAAGAGCAGAGGAAGTGTCGACATATGACGCCAATCCATATTTCAGGAAGGCCGCGGGTACATTTCTAACTGTTTGATGCGCTTCTAGTCGTCGGTTGTCCGAAAGCTGTAACCGTCCGGCGTTGAGTCGAAACATTCAGGATGTTTGTTTGTCCAACTTTGTAAAATGCTGGTTACTTTTGATTTGAACCGTTTTGAATGGTCACTTTCAAGATGCTGCTTGTTCCGTGGTAACGGTTGCCACGGTTTCCAACGTGAGGTAATGCTGATTCACCCCTTACATTCCTAACAATCACACTGGCATTTCCTATTAAAAAAAACAGGGTCGTGGTGTACAGGCTCATATGCTCATATTTGTATTGAAAATGTACGACTCAAAACACAACCAGTCTTAAATAAATTCTTTATTTGCACATAAAAGTGCTTCTCTTTTAATGCAGCTTACACCCATTGAAGCTTTGATTAGGGTACAAAAGGATTCTCAGAAAATGAATTTTTTTTGACATACAGAACAGCAATAATAATGACACCTACGTGCTCGGCCTACCCCTCAGCAGTTAATGATTACACTTGGTGAGAATTTGAACAGCAAAGACATACAGGAAGTGATTATCACTGTAAACACTAACTTCTTCATTGCAGTAGGCCTACCTAGTCATTGATAAATTGACAAATGTCTTTAGAAATCTTGTGGACCACCATATTGCATCTTCATGTCCCCGGTTGCATGTTTTACTTTCATTCTTGAGTTTGATTTGACCCTTTACAGTATTGATTGGCGCACAGGGTGCTGCTTCCTGTTGAGCAAGAGTAAAACAAACCTGATGTGCACTCGCACGGGTAACAATCAACAGACATAGGTCCTGTTGGTGTGTGTATGATTCTGAACCTGGCTGTAAAATATCTCTCTCTGTCTTTTTTCTCTCTCTCTCTCTCTCTCTCACACTCACACACACACACATACACACACACTCCTGTCTTGTTCCTTCAGGTTAAGTAACCTTCATCAAAAATCAGAACTTTGCCCTGTGAGAGGAAGTCTACCAGTGATAAGCTGCGGTACCTGATAGCTCTGTTTGTTTGTGTGTGTGTGTGTGTGTGTGTGTGTATGTGGATGTAAGTAAAAACTGGAATCTCCTGCCAAATATAATACAAATGTGTGTGTGTCTATCACAATACTGATAATGTACATATACTGTGTGTGTGGGCGTGCATGCATGGAGCACACTATGTCCCCCCAAGACCCTTTGCATTAGCCATAAATGATTATCTGACAAACAGCAACAAATAACGATAAACGTACATGATCGGCAATCATAATGAAAAAAATCATCCGTTCCTTTTGGTTGCACATCAACATTATAGAGGTTTCATAGCGCTAAGCCCAAGGGAACAGAGGTGAGTTGTGACTGCACAGCTCTAAGATCTTCCATCCCGAGCCAGTCCCACAGACGTCAGTGTAAAAGCAATCCAGCTTCCCCACTGAACGCCTATGGTCTGTGACAGCATGACGTGAAAAAGGCCGTAAACTTGAGTGTATATACACAGTATAAATAATGAATGTTTCTGAGGCCGACTGTGTGAATCATCATACACACGCATCACTGCACGCTAGTGTTTCCCTGAGACGGGAGTGGGAAACGTCTGCAACTGCATTTTAGACCACGTGACTCTATATGTGTCCATTGAAATCAAGGCTGATGTAATTCATGGTGGCAGGGCTGTATACGAAAAAGTTTTTTTTGGGGGGGTGGTTTATTGTCCTTGCCGTGTTCCGTACTCCTGGAACTCAGCTAATGCAACGTTCTGCTGATGCTCCTTCTTGGATGAAGGCGAGGATGAGGAAGACGGGGATTCGACAGGCGCCAGCGTGACGCTGTAGAGGTTGGTGATGAAAGCCTCCCAGCCGCGGCGAAGCGCTCGGTCCAAGGCCTGATGGGAACGAGAGGACAAACGGATCAGACATCGATCTATGTGTTTGACCCGTACACACGACTCAAAAATATCAAGTATCCATGCAATTCAGCGGTGACAGCACGTTACCTTATAAAGTCACGTCATAACTCTCTTGAGATTCTAAAGTAGCGTGACTCCTGACCTCTAAAGGACGAGCCGCAATGTGATTGGCTATTTTGTGTTCCGTAAATGAACCCAGGTTCTTTGGCGCGATCGCCCTCTAATCTCATTGGAGGTCAGACTCAGACCAGGAAGGAATGTTGGCGAGGGGGGAGTAGCCGATTGGTTAATCGGAGTGGAATGTTTATGGTGTGGGTTTAGTAGGCGGGTCAACACTCCTGCACTCCGTTCCACTGATCAAGGACATGATAGAAGGGGCCCAGGAATGTCACCTCTGTGTGTGTGTGTGTGTGTGTGTGTGTGTGTGTGTGTGTGTGTAAATGGGAACGGCGCTGTAACAAACTAAACAAACACAGGACAAAGAGATGAAACTGCTACCAAACTTCACATCTCCTAGGTGTCCCGATGTACCGTCATTACACGTGACGTAAAGGAACACAGTCCCATCAAAGGTTGCCTGACGTGACGGTGACATGGACACGGGCGCTGTACTTTGACCCTAAGGGTAACCTATTAGGGTGATATCAGCGTTTCCATGGTGACTAATAGCTCTGTCGACTGTATGTGGAAGCCGTTGTGTACGTAAATGGAGAACTTCACCCCTCTGTTCCACTAACTCTGAGAACTCAGTTATATAACCGTGGAGGGTTGAAGTCTAACCGCGTATGGTCAGACCATAGTGTGTGTGTGTGTGTGTGTGTGTGTGTGTGTGTGTGTGTGTGCGCGCGTGTGTGTGTAAAGATATGTTATACAGAAGCTCTTGAAAGCAGAAGTCAAAGGTTTTTCTGCAACATGCTGACAACAGACTCTCTCAGTCTCTCTCACCTTGCGGTAATTCTTCAGTGTGGTCCTCTTCACCATCTTCATCCCCTCCTCCTGCTCTCTCTTCATCCTCCTCTCCTCCTCTCCTTCCTCCTCCTCCTCCTTCTCCTCTTCTCTCCCTCTCTTCTTGTCTCGGATCAGGACCTTGTCGTCTGCGTCCTCCCGGCCCGCAAAGTGAACGAGCGCAGGCTCAGTCGCTCTTCCTCCATCCCCTTCCTGCATCTTCTTCAAACTCTCTATCTCTACCTCCACCTCCATCCTGGGGCCTTCCGGGACAGGGGTGTCGATGCTTGTCGATGTGCCCAGGCTCGGCCTCTCGTCTTGGGGTATGTCCTCCTCAGTTTTGGCCTCCTTCTGCTTCCTGCTGGAGCTTCGACTCCACCTGCTACTGCGTCGGCTGGGTTTCCTCCGGAGGAGAGTCTCCCCATCGTCCTCCATCATTCCTTCATTAAAGTCAAACACCCCGTGCACCGCACTCAGGGGTGGGCCCGCTCACGACTCCCCCCTCGCCCCCCTCCGTCCCATTCCATTTCTTCTCCACCTCTTTTCCTCCATCCTCATCCCTCTCTCCGGCGGTCTCAGGCTCATCGAGGCGACCGTAGAAGCCACTGGATTTGTCCAGGAACTTCGGAGCCCGGATGGAGCTCCGGACGGTGCTCTTCCTGGAGTTTTTGCCAAACGTCATCTCTCTTTCTCTCTCTCTCTGTTCACTCACTTCTTTTTTTGTTCAATTTTTGTTGAATTTTACTTCTGAAAGGAAGCAAGAAAGAGAAGGAGCAAAAGTGATTAGTTTAATGCCATTACATAATCCTGCTCTCTCTCTCTCTCTCTCTCTCTCTCTCTCTCACACACACACACACACACTCTCTTAAGTCAAAGGTCAGTATTTACCTTATTTTATTTATACCCTATTGTATTTTTTCTCACTGGTGTTGTAACAACACAACTTCTCCTCTGGAGGATTAATACACTTATCTTATTTTATTAGAGAGGCGAAGAATGCAGTGAAATGAGACCATAGATGGTAGATAATATTCTAATGTATTTGTGTGTGTGTGTGTGTGTGTGTGTGTGTGTGTATGTGTGTATGTGTGTCAGTGAGGCTGCAGGTTGGAGTCAGTCTTATCAGGGTTATGAAAATAAGCGCATGTCAAAGCTGAAGACACAATGTTCCTATAACACACACACACAGTCAGACTTTGACACCGAGCTAGCCATACACAGTTGCCAAAATCAATGACTTCATGTTGACTAAGTCAAAGTCGGTGTAGCTGTTCAGTCAGTCGTCCGTAATGTGAAAGGGAAACAGTACTGAATTAGCAGTTACACATTAGCAGTTGCTTTGCAGTGCTAGTTAAACTAGTTTGAATATATGGGGCTGAGCTGCCACGAGTCCATGTAAGGATCGATACTCTGCTGAAACACTGTGTTGTTGAGCTCTCCTGGAACTACTCAAATTTCAGCTCTGGAATCCACAATTATGACATCAGCCAATATGAGTCCCCATCTCCAGTGTTCTTCCATACCGCTGCACACTAAAGCAACAGACTGGAACGTCTAATGCAAAGCAAAGCACTAAAGCCGACTTACCAACAAGACTACATAGTATTTTTAGGTTTATACTTATATATAGATACTACACAGGCTGTCACAGAACCTGAACTAAATGACTAATAACAGGGGAAAGCGGGAGACGCAGAAAAGGAGTGAACAGGTTTAAATGAATGAGAGGAAATTAAATTTAAAATAATGGTAGAGGGAGCAAGAGAGCTTTATTGTGACACACTCAATTCATACATACATATTTCAACTTAAAGGTCCCCAACAACTTCAAAACACAAAACAGGATTGAGAGGAAAAACACACAAGTAAACCTTACCTGTTCTCTTGCTGTCGTCTGCTTTTCCTTTGTGTGTACCGGTGAGCTGCGTCTCCTCTATGTGAGTGTGTGAGTGTGTGTGTGTGTGCGTGTGTGCGTGTGTGAGTGAGTGTGAGTGAGTCTCTTTGGCGTCTGAGTGCTCGGAGCTCAGGATACACCCCTAACACACACCGTCACACGCCGACACTGCCCTAACCTGTATGTCTGTCGTCACCAAAGCAAACACACACACACACACACACACACACGCACACACACACACACACACACACACACAACACACACGTAAAAGCACTCTCACTCTCGCGGACTCTCTCTCTTCCACCCTCTCTCTCTCTCTGTCTTTCTAGTTATCTAGTTACACACACACACACACACACACCTTCTTTTGACCTGTTTAAACACACATTTTAGAGATAAAGTTCTGATTGACACTGTAGCAGAAAACACTGCAAGAGAGAAAGAGGGACAGATACATGTGCCCGCCCACACACACACACACACACACACACACACACACACACAATACACACTTCAACTCACAACTCACTCTTCTGTGTCAGAGCGTGTTATTCTGTAACCATGAACCACATCAGCCTCTACGGTAGCTTTCATTTGACCTTTTCATGCTCTCTCTTTCTCCAGCCCGCTGTGTGATGAAATAGAAATGTCTTAGAAATTCATTTTATTTTGTATTTTCTTGGCTATGCCGTCACAACCTGAAATGTGCAGCAGGGTGGCACAATGAGTAGGGAGACCCACGTTCAAGCCCCCATGTCAGCAAGTATCTTCCTGCTGAAGTGTCCATGAGCAACACACTGGATCTCCAGCAGCTCCGGGATGCTGTTCTGTAGCTGACCTCTGACCTCAAGAGAAAAGACAACTTCCCTTCAGTCTCCTATCAATGACACTACTAAGTGTCCAGATTTCCTACCTACTCTACTCGTACCTGTCTGGATCACCAGTTAACTACCAGTTAACAACGTTAGCTACTAGCTAACGTTGGCACTCTTACAGCAGTTTGAACCTGTCAATATTCAGGGCATTCCTAGCAAACATGCTCAACAGGCACTGAGTATGGGGCCCCACAGTGGGGGCCCAGCGTGGGCAGCCTGCCAATGGGCCTCTTTACTGATTGGTTGATATTTCCTAATGGAAAGTATGTAGATAAAATGAATTACCTTGGTCACTGAATGTTATCCTACTGTTTGGATAGTAAACACTGTGTCTGGGTGGGACAGGGAGTGGGAGCTCAACTATGTGTGTGTGTGTGGTGTGCTGGGTAATTACCCCATGTCTGTTTTTCTAACATCACCCTCAGCATGTACACATACACATATACAGATGTGCAAAAACAAAGGGGGAGAAAAAGAAAACACACACACAAGACGGAGCATAATAAGTGTTATTCCGAGCGAAAGCATGACAGCGTAGGTGATGATATGGTTTTGTGATTACAGACGGTCATGAAACTACTTTCTAGTGTCACAGACTTGTAATAAAATCTGTCTGAATGAGGGGAAGAGACAGACAATTGCGACTACTGTGTGTGTGTGTGTGTGTGTGTGTGTGTGTGTGTGAATCATCAGGGATCAAAAGAGGTGTGTGTCTGACTTTAAGACCTCAGCTTCTCTTACTCACCTGCCAACGCACCTACAGCTTACAAGCGTATGTGAGCGTGTTGTGTGATGTACATTCATGCCTCCTTCACATTCCATATATGGTCATTGAGCAGGCCACTTCCCTCCTGAGAGGGCGTACCACCTGTCAATCAAAGGGGCTTATAAAAAAACTCAGCTGTGTTGAGGTTAGAGCAGCCTCGCCCACATGAGATAATAATTAATGACAGCACCGGAAGCGGGGAGCCGGTTGCTATGGGTACCATCAAGCGGAGACAAGTCACGGTTGGCTACTGCAGTCGCGCAATTAGTGCTGGTTATACTGTGGGTGTGAAAGAGCAGGAAGTGGGAAGTGAGGTGGAGAGAACAGAAAGGGAGAGTAGAGAAATCTGAAACTGAAAGTGCAGGAAAAACGATAAAAGGTGAAGCGAAAGAAATAGAGATGGAGGAAGAGGGACAGAAATATGACGACAGGCCGACTGAGAAAAGGCCGTGAACCTGCAGTCACATACAGGTTTAAGGTATGGAGGGTGCCTGGGGCTCTTCCACCATCTAACCTGGTACAGTCAGACCGAGAGCAGATGTGCTGGCTGGCTCAGTGGGTTTGTGAATAAACCCCTGTCAGCACTTCTTAAACTAGGGGTCGAAAAAAATCGTGTATTTAGGGGTCGTAAGAGATAGAGACAGGTGTCTTCATCTTTTTCAGCCCCGGAATCAAATGAGAAATTTAATAATTCATCATGGGGCCCAGACTAAATTTGGGGTTTAAACCCATAGTTGAAGAAATAAGACACAAGGTTCACCGAAATTACCTTGAGATTATTGTCTAAATGTGTCTAAATAGTGACTTATACTCCATCTCGTGTCTTCACACAGACACTGAAACACCCACGGAGAGTTCTAAAATATAATATACCCCTTTCTATGTCATTTTTCCTCCACTTTGCCTGCAGACAGTTAAAGAGCAAAACAATTTAAAAGCAAAGAAGAACCATTCTAGTGGAAAAAAAAACAAAACACAGCAAGAGACACTGTTAAAATGCTTTAGGTCATTCTAGTTTATTTTCAATGGCCAGGAAGAGACAGTTAAGACTACATCACATTGTACAACGTAAGGAACAATATCATATAATAAATATATTATACACCGGGACAGAAATGACTTACAGGCACAAGTAACACTCAAGCAGGCACGAGCTGTTTTTACAGTATCATACAACTAGCTGAGAAGGGCTGGTTATATTTTTATGGGTTTTTTTTACACTTCAAATGCCAAGGACGTTCAAGTAGTTCAATTCATATTTGAAGCTTTTCTCAAATATATTTTTGAACAACTTGAATAACCGGGGATTTCCTGCCTACGTTTAAGTTTGTAACCATCTAAACATGAACATGTAAAATGGACGATGTGTGTCTCTTTATTGCGTAAGGCATTTCAGAGCTTCATGAGTTTCAATAGTGTATTTCCTTTCCTTAGTTATTCTGAATGGACTCCAGGAGTGTTATGTTTGTTCCTCAAGGTTACTGTGCATCCTAACAACCTGCGTCCACTGCTCTTTTTCTTTTTTTTTATAAAGCAGCTAAAAAGATGCATATGGAAAATACTGGTCATAGCTAGTGTTGTTGTTAACAGACTATTAAAAAATTAACACTCCCAAGTTTATAAACATACTAAACATACTAAACTTTCACTGCTGTGGGGAAAACACAACCTTCTTTCATTTCCTATTGAACCCGTGAATGATGCCGGCATGAACGGGTTCTCCCAGTCGGAAGCTCGTATTTACATTGACTCCCATATGACATGAACGCATCATCACCTTGGTCTGATTTGAGAAAATGAGCAAATAAGAGGGGTACCCGGTAGACCTGTAACCTTAGGGAGTCCTCCAAAGCTGTATTGCTGGATGGAGGCGATGCAACGACACATTCACTCCACTCACAATTCATACCATCAGTATATTATAGCTACAATACACACACATATACCCAGGTAAATTGAAATTTTATATTTTACACTATTTACACCAGAGTTTCATACGCAGCATCATACAACAGCAGAGTAACCTTTACATTGTGTGTGTATGTAGCGTAACAGTGAATAACCTTTAAGTGTCAGGTATTTTTGTGTGTGTGTGTGTGTGTGTGTGTGTGTGTGTGTCACCTGTTCTTATTGGAATTAAGTTCATTCTCCATTCTCCTTTCTTACAGCCTTTTGTCTTTACAGCCATTCATGCTTCTTGTGTGTGTGTGTGTGTGTGTGTGTGTGTGTGTCTCAGAGAGATTTAAGAATTGCAGGATTTTTTCCAAATAAATACTGGTTGCAGCAGCAGCAGCACAAGGGGTACAAAGTGACCGGTGAAATGTATTAACTTCTTAAAAAATGAAATAAAAGAAGAAAAAAAAGAGAAAAGGTGAGGATTTGTCCTCTCACTGAGCAAAGGAGGTTTCTCCTTCCCTCTCTAGGTGGGTAAAACAAACCAGCTCCTATGGCAGGCAACATCCAAAACACATCCTCTACAGTCCCGTGGGACCAGTCATGGTTTTTGCAAGCTACGGCAAGCTAGCTAAAAACCACTGGGCTATTTGGTCACAATTCACAACAAGTGGTACTTCTACAATACTGACAATTGTACAGATCGGTGCAGTTTGTGTGTGTGTGTGTTTGTGTGTATGCATTCCTCAGACCTCCACGGTGGTGTCTGAACCCAGTCCCTGAGCCTGCAGAGCCTCCTCTCTCTTCATCTTCGGTTTCTCTGTCCTTGTGTGCCACACCAGCACCTAGACACACACAAACAAACAAACACAGAATTTAGCCAAAAATGTAAATGTAAACAATGCAGTACGGACAAGCCCACAAACACAAACATACATACTTTAGAGCAGTTGTCCGCTTTGGGCTCCAGTTCATCTATGGTAACCAATCCCTGAAGGAAGCTGCTTTCCAGGAAGCCCATTGGTGCATCGCCGTCAAAACAAGCGTCCTGATTGGCCAGGACCAGTTTGAGGGAGACGGCGAAGCTGGCCATGTCCATGGGGAAGGGGCGACTGGGACGCCAGCCGGTGTGGAAGCGCACCACCTTGAAAGAATGATTAAAACCAAAAATAAGACAATATTTCAGTGTTTGTATTGGTATTGGAGGTTTGTCCTGGAAAGCTGGAAATTAATGTTTATCAAAGCTTCTTCTAATTTGCTTGTAATGGATCAATCAGGGTTGGGTATCATTAGGATTTTATCAATACCATTATCGATACAGATACTTGTTGGTACTCTTATCAATACACTGCTCTACAAAGGGTGTTGCCAACTTTGATACATTTGTGATTTCAGTTTTTTCCTTTTGGACCAAGCAGGTATGAGAGTGTTTTCTAACAGAAAAGGGGGGGGGGGGGGTAGTTGGGGTCCATGGTCATCTACCTAGAGTAGAAAATATTAAGGGGGGGGTATTGTATCATTTTGGGCTATTTAAACTGTTCCTGGGGGTCTTTACAAGACGTTTGTGAATTCTATATTAAAAAAAATCCTAAAACCAGCTTCTGTGGTGTGTTTCAGTCTCTCATTTTCTCCATTGTAAAGAACAGGCTGTTTTGAGGGCGTGGAGGTTGTATGTAATGAGCACTGCTCTGATTGGCCGCCTGACGCCATGAGTGAGGCCAATCAGAGCAGTGCTCATTACATACAACCTACACGGAATCGCCTGGTGGAGGCGGAGAGCAGAGCGCTCATGCTGCTCAAGGTAAACAAATAAGCTTGACACCATAATCTACCATAACCATGGCAGCCGCTCCAGAACCAACACTGAGACCGGACATGTTTGAGCCGGAGCCTGACCCAGAATGAGAAGAGGCAGCTGAGGCGGTTCCACTTAGTTTCTCAATGATAACAATTCTGTGTAATATTGTACTTTGTGTTTGTGTATGTGGATGTGTGAGTGACACTCTCTGCTGTAGCCGGTCTGTTTATGGCTCATGTCCATAAGCTTATTGAATACAACTTGCAGACAAGCTAGGATTGACAATTTTACCAAGCCTGACATGTTCAACAGACTTATAAAACAGACACTGGTCCCAACAAATAACTTTAAGATGAGTCCTGACTCCTGACTCCAACCAATAACTTTACTTTTACTTTACTTTACTTTTAATGACTCCAGCTTTAGTTTTCTTACTTCTTCCACGCCCAACAAGCCCGTGGCTAGCCCCGCTAGCTCGTTAGCTAACCAGCAGTCGAATATATTAACCAGACTAATTTGTAAATTAAATCAAAACATGGTGACACTTAGAGATTCCAATTTTGCAGATGGGTCACGTACCTTATGAATTGCTCCATCTTTAAGCTTCAATTTAGATGCTAATCCTGCCGCAGTCTGAGGACTGATCATCATACACAGAAAAAACTGTAGCCGTTGCCGTTAAAAATAAAATTAATCCGCTCTGTCCTGGCATTTTGGGTTGGGAGACTGTGCAGGGATCTATGTTGCTGCCTGCATCCTACAAAATAATAACTGGAGAGTTGGTATATGGCCGTAGATATATTGTTGTTTTAGTTTCACTAGTCGCAAAGTAATGGTGCATTCCAGTGTACTCGGAAAAAACGGTGTCCGAATGTGATATGCGCCGATTCTCTTCACTAATGGCGCTGTAGTAGTTGATGTTGAGTTTAGATGCTTGTATCATTCTGAGACTTGCCATACAAACATGAGTTTGTTGCGAGCGATCATGTTTTCCCGAGCAGATGCACTGGAACACATTTAGATTGGAAGTTAGGAATACCGACTTGGAATTATCGATTTCCGAGTACAATGGAATTCACCTTAAGCAACGGCTTGCGGCGCTGCCGTGAGCTGCATTTTGAGATGAGGTAAATGGGATTGGTTGTTCACCTGGGCGTGGGCATGCTCTGAGAGGGGTTGGATTATGTTAAGAAGCGCCCGTTATGACTTTCTGAAACGGGCTGTTTTTCTCCTATCTCCTTTTTGGAAAACGGAAAATACAGAAAAACGGGTTGACTTCCAGATTTCAAATTTTCTCAGCTACTTAGGTAAATGATTTCCTGTGGAACATGTATAAGCGCCAGGAATACGCCGTTTTCCATAATATGACCCCTTTAACAACCGGAATGAGGTTTTATACATGACTGGGTCTCAAACCTTCAAACTTCTTCTGTAAGGAAGATTATCTGGTTATCTGGGAGACCTGCTAGAACAAGACATAGAAGGTACCCACCTTTCCTCCTTCGACCACCGGCCTCTCGTACCTCATCCCTCCGACCAGCCCCACCGGCCACACTGACACACGCTGGGTACTCCTCATCTGGGGATGGGAAAGTGGATGGAGGTAGAGGAGAGGAAAGAAAGAGCGAGAAAGATGGGAGGATTATCAATGAGCTATTCTTGATATTAGCTGTTTTTGTTCAGTCGTGCCTCATCAACCACTACTCAAAACACACACACACACACACACACACACACACACACACACACACACACACACACACACACACACACACACACACACACACACACACACACACACACACACACACACACACACACACACACACACACACACACACACGGCTTCTTAAAAATAGCTGTTTATAGACATCGGTGACAGTGACTCAACCCCTGCTACTTTCTGCCCCCTGCTGAGCCACATAAAGACACAATCACTCCCACTGCAGCACCCACCTCTTCAAATAGCTGTAGGCTGTATGTGTTATCGTCATCAGCAAAGTAAACCACTCCCTGCTGGCTGTCTGCTCCTTGCTGAGCCCTTCTGTCCTCTCTCAGCCACCGTAGACCCTCATTCCTCTGCTCGGCGCCACGAGGCTTCAGCCAGCTGGGGTCACCCTGGGGTAGCAAAGGAGCGCTCAGATTGCAGCACTTTCACTTATAGACAACTAGTCAATTCTGCAGGATTCAGATTGTGACCTTTTCAAAAAGCTATTGCGTTGATAAAAAAAAAGTGTTCTTTAAACGGAGGGAAAGGTGTTTGCCTGATTAACAAGCTATAATGGTGACATGCAGCATCTGTGGCCTGCAGATCTTTCTTTCAGCAGAAAGAGCAATATAAGCAATATAACAGGCATAGGTGTCATTTACACTGGGGACATGTCCCCACCACTGTTTGAAATGGCCGATTTTGTGTTAAAAATGTTCTGAAAAATATCTTGCACCAAGAAATGTTAACTAACAAACGGAGTGGAGCTTGACAGGGGTGGCATTTGAGTTTAAATGTGTGAAATGTATCAATTAATTGTGTGGAATTTTAAAAGAATGAATAAAAAAACAAATCAATGATTTGAGTTTATTTTAAAATGAATATGGATAAATAAATAGAAATAATCTAATCCCTGCTCCAGTTTAATTCCATTCTCACATATCAATATTTAAACCTTATGCTTAGAATGAGTCATGATTGGTTTAACTGACTCGTGAACTCTGTTTCTCTACCGTTAAAAAGTATGCAGCATCGAAACAACAAGGCAGTTTAACTTAACATCTAAAGGTAAGGTTGATTTATGATCTTTAGCTGTTAACGTTATTCCTTCAGTTGTTTCTGTTTGTCATATTGTAGGGCAGTGATATTGTTATTGCTCAGCTGACTGACATGCACTGGTGCTTTCTACAGTAGATGTGATATTGGATATGGTGTTTTATACAGTAGATACTGTGATATTGGCACTGTTGGATTGACATGGTGTTGCAGCTGTGGGTGTGATGCAAATGGATGGCTGTTATTTGTACGTTGTTGTGCGTACAAATAAGGAAGTAACAAAAAAGTATTTTCGTATTGTCTACTCTCATGTCCCCACCACTTTTCAACACAAAGTAACGCCCTAGATAACAGGGTCTGATTTTATTGTCTCTGATTGAAGCCCCTAGGTCAGCTAACAAAAGCAGCTAGGTGTGTGAGTGTCTGTATGACTGTAGCGCGTTGTCCAGTTTCCACCCACCTCCTGCAGTTTGCGGTCCTTGGGTGTGGGTGTGTGTAGGTGTGTGTAGGTCAGGCCGCTCTTGGCCAGGAAGTTGGTGACCAGAGGCGTCTTATGGGGAGAGTCCTCCACCAGGATCCAGTGGAGCTGAGGAACATGGAGGAAGGTCTGAGACAGACGAGTCAACTCTGCCTTCTGCACCAGCCTGCACGGGGACAGACAGAATGAGTGATCTGTGTGAGTGTGTGGGTGAGAAAGACACAAGCGTGTTGAAGAAGAAATGGTGTGTAGAAGTCTGCATCACACCTACCTTGCATATGTCGGTGTGATGACAAAGATGGTGGGCATAGAGGACTTGGCTGGCTGGTTCCGGGGTTGTTTGGTTGCCTCCGACTTGACTTGCTCCTGTAGACGGTGCAGCTCCCCCCGCAGCCGAGAGATGGTGCGGTCCTTGGGCATGTCATGCTCTGCGCAGTCGCATCGCTGACCTGCATGATGTTAGGGGCGGCGCAGACAAGGGGAGGTTAAAATACCATAGCAGAGAGGCTTTCTCCTGCCTGAGTTGATTATGAGTTGAGATGCCTGATAAACTGTCCTAACCTGATTTTACTGATATTGTAGAGGATCAATGCAGCCAATGAGATTAAACTTGGGACAGGAGTTGTGCTTTGTGACTATGTCCCTGTATAACTGAATAGTTATGGGTGAGCAAATCCTGTTTCGTGCACACAAATGCAATTCTAACCTACTTGAAAACCATTACAATGTATGCAGGCTATGATATACAATATACTGAGCGCTAGATTTGCACAGGAGTGCATCTAGCTGTTTGGTGACATGTGACACTGAGTGTTAGATTCAGGTGTCATGTAGCTAACTCAAGTCTTTTTTCTGACCACCTAAAGAAAAGTTAGAACCCCGAGATTTTGTTGTCTTATAATCTCTGAATGAGCTCTAGTAATGTGTTTTCAATACATTGGGGTTACAATATCCTTATCTCAACCCAATAAAGATCGTTTTGTGGTCTCAGAGTGTTCAATCTCCCATCCTGACACAAAAACCCAACATATCAGCAACATTACTATCCTACACCTCAACAAAAAGGCCCTGAAGCAGACCAGAACGGACTATAACAGAACTGAATAGCTCCTGTTCTTCTTGGCATCTAAAGCGTTACAGAGAGGATGTAAGAAATCAGCAATGTGGGCTGAATGCTTCATCTGCAAGAGGGCCAAGGGCAGGTGAAAGGTATTAAATGCTTATTTTTAAAAAGGAGATGAGAAAAGCAGGTGAGATGAAAAGTTGACTCTGGTGTGGCAGACAGGGGCAGAATCGCAGGCTGAGTGAGGCAAAGAATTCAATGGATGGTTTTCCCAGGAATAGCTCTCTAGATAACTAGGTAAAACAAACTGGCACAGCCTAGGCTAGCTAAAAAACATTTCAAAACATGTTGTAAACGTACAAATATCAGCCACAATCCACATCAGACCGAGTTGTGAACATTGTACATCCAAAAAAAAAAAGAGTAAAAAATAAAGGTTTTCCTGCGATGTTGACATGAGTAGTCAAAGTAGTTGGAAGTGGATTGTGGGAGTTCATGGCTACGGTCCAAAACTTCATAATTTGGTAATACGGTTGAATTGTCACAAAAAAACCCAGCATGATTTCAAGTATGATAGTGCACAGGTATGGAATAGCGAGATGTCTCATCCATGGGTGACTGATCTGAATTTGCGGTGACCACAGCACCATGGGAATAAGTTAGAAGACTTTAGTTTTAGCCTGGTCTGTGGAGTGACCAAGAGCTCTTGGCTCGAGGACCTAAAGGACCTAACAGTATGGGCACAATAACTGAGATCAATCTTAGGAGACATAGATTAACCCACCGATTGCTGTAGTCGTGGCCACTTACCGAGCTGCATCAGCGCATAGACGAGACCCATGAGGGAAACCATGAAGTAGAGCACAAACACAGTCTTCAGCTTCAGCTTCATCCTCATTGCCATGGTACCCTAACCGGCTAAACGGGTGACAAATATGACAAAAAAAAATCTGTCACGCACAAAACACACCCTAAGCGTTTTTGATTTTATGAAATGAACTGTGGAGATTATGACTGAGCTCCTGCAGAAAGGAACACTGTTTATTGTGCTATTTCTGTTGAGTATCTCAACTGACAACATTTTAGCTAGCTAGCCGTCGTGATTTTGATACACTAGCCCAGGAAACGTAAGACCAAGAGGTGCATTAGCAGTCAACAAAATTAACGTCATGTGCTACTAATGGAGAATATTGGGGATGACACGTCCCCGATTGATTTGAAGGTGGGGGATTACGAGTGGGCAAGTACATTTGAGGTAAATCAATGTTAGCTAAGCTAGGCGTTAGCTTAACATGTTTTAACAACTTTAGGCACTTACCAAAGGCAAGAAATCTTGGGAGGCTGAAACGTTGGGATTTAGGTTTATACATTCATGTCATTTTTGAAAGATGTTGACAAAGGCACCTCAATGCATCACAAAATCCATTCATTCGGTTGGCTAGGACATTTTTGCAGCAGAGTACCAACAACTTCCGGTTCCAGTGCAGCATACTCAGGAGACTCCCAGAACAGTTGTACAACATAGTTCCGCTAGGAAATAATGTCACTTCTAAATGTTGCCTTTTGCAGTTTCCTTTTTGTTGTAAGAGTAAATCCAAGTGCTATAATAATGTTTACTTAAATCTAGTTTGAACTTAATTCAAATTTTAGCAAGACAAAATGGAAAAACCTGTTCATGTCTTAATGGCTTCTATGAAAGCATCTGCCAAATGTGTTCATCATAGAGTGACAAAGGACAAGGGGCATCTGTCTAGAAGTCAAACAACTTTCCTTTATTTGTAACATACAAATAAAACACTGACAAGGCAGAAATGACTTATTTTTCCCTTTCATTGTCGGTTAAGCACAGGACTGTAACACTCACTCTCAAACATGGAGTTTTTTTAACGTCATTTAAAAAAAAAAAAAAAAAAAAAGGGTTTTACCTGTAAAAGGCCAAAAAATGAAACTGAAAATGGATCCACAACAGCTTATATATACATAGAGTAAAAGACCAAGAGAAAGAACAGATGAGAGGAAGGCTGGGGAGAAAATTAAAAGTATCCAACATGATCAATGGGGGTATTCAACCATGTTGTAAAATAAAAGTATGTGGTGACTTAAAATAAATTGGCTAAGTAGGTTCTTTTCCAAACTATAGACTTCACAAAAGTATTTTCACTCCCAATGAGCCTTCCTCAAACATAGCCCACCTTTCTGGATCGAATGCCACCTCTGAGCTCAGTTCAGTTCAGACTCAAAAGTGTCATTTAAAGTGATATTTCACCTGCATACACATTCACGTCTCCATAGGAGTTCAGGAGCACCCAAGATAAGCTCCCCTGAGTATCTGCTGTCATTCAGGATTTTTTTCCTCCAGCTTTTACCGTCAGTAATTACAAATGGTAAAATAATCTCTTGAAAAGTAATGTTTACTGGATTTTTTTTTAGATTAAGTTTTTAGACTCAATGTATGTAAGTGTTCGTGACTGCAGTCCACAGAGTGGTCAATATTGACTGCTCACCATTCATGAACTCCTATAGATGTACATTAAAAATGAACAAAAAAAAAAAAAAAAAAAAAAGTTAAATGTCACTTTAAATATGATGCTATGATAGAAAAACTGATTCTAGAGCAGAGCTGAGGGGCAAACCAATCCAGCCTACATCCAACTGACAACATGGCTGTTAAGTGAAATGGAGGAGGTTTGTTTACGTTTGAATAACCTGAGAGAGACTCGGTCAGTCGGTTGATATACTGCCACTATATACAATATCCTGTTTGTTTTTTTAATAACCTATGCGATAAAAATGAACGATTGTACTTATCAGAAGTTAGTCTAGAACTAAAACACACAAGCAAAATGTTGTTTACATTTTTTTTTCTTCATTATCGTTGTTCTAACAAGCATGAACCACCAACATGTTGCCTCTGAGTGCTAGATAGCTGGGCTATTCCTTCTCATTGTCTCTACCCTGCCTGGAAACAACCAAAAACAGCTTTCACCCCATGATCTGGGCTCGGCCACTAATTGGACCTCGGTAATTTATATACTGAGGTGATTATATACTAACATGCATCGATTTCAGATTTCAATGTCCTCTATTTCACAAGCTATCAACCATGCATTTATTTGTGAATGTATGGTTGATGAACTAATTTAAGTCCCTCATATCCACTTTAGTTGGAGTCATTGTAGCCACAGTAGTGTGGAGGGTACTAGTGGCCTCCTTGGAGCCCACCGCTTTCCTCCTCACCAGCCAGCATGTAAAATTTGAACAAATTGACAGTCGTGGAGTGAAAGGGTTTTGTGATGGTTTCAAGACGGGGGATCCAACCTGGCCGACTAGCACATTAGACTTTCCAAAAATACCCTGAAGGTTTTGTAAACAGATGTGGAAACGACAAGACCCAAGTGGTTACAGCAGTCTTTCTAGGTGGACTAGTACAGGGAGTATCTGAAATTCCAACTAGAAATCTGGATTTAGTGACCCAAAAGCATCTTGGAGTTAAGACTTTGACCCAAATGTAGAATATTTGACCCATTACAAGTTGATGGACAGAAGATGTACAGTCGAAAAGGTGGAGACATCAGTAGAGCACGATGGTCAATGCGGACCCATAATAATCAAAAGCTGACAGTCTGTTCTTTTGCCTCATACTCATCTTTGAAACAGAATCCATATCCCACTGTAGATGAGTCAAGACTGCATGACTCATGACTGCAGGAGCCGAGATGCCTTGAGGAATACGAAACCTCTGCATCAACTTGACATTTCATGCAACCCCCCACCTTCCACATACCTTTTAACCATGCACTGATGTTCATGGGAGATTTGGGTGAAATATTAAAGTCATGCTGTCAGACGCACATGAGGATTTTAGCTACCGGTGAAGCTGAGGATCAGAAGAAGTGTAGCTGATAATCCTGATTTAGACGGCGAATTTTCTTAAACAAACATTTTTAAACTTGTCATGCAAACTAGTGACAGTGGGTTGGGAGAAGGGCTGAGGGGAAGAGGGGGATTAATCTCAATAAAAAGGCCTTGAATACACTGCAAATAAAATCCATCCATCCACTCTCGTCCTCCTAGCTACCTTCCATCCACCAATAGCATTCGGAAACTTAAAATAATTGGGTAAATGACAGCTCTGCAATGGAGAGGTGACTTTCACAAATCCTTCTCATGTTAAATCAATATGATTTGCTCATCGTAACTAAATGTGGGAGAGTGACAGGCGAAGGAGGATGGATTTTGTAGTTTTCAAATATAGCCAAAGGTAGCATTAGGATCAGTACCTTTTAGAAAGGAAGGAGAGAGGGGGAAGGAGGAACAGCTCTATAAAAGGTGACCCAAGGTGAAGGTAGCATAAATGGGTCTGTTGTCATCAGTACCTTTAGGGTATAGAGGAAGAATGGAGGAAGCAAAAACAGGCGGAGGTATTTTACAGAGTTTAAACACAGGAAAATGCAGTGAGTGGATCTGCTTTCTGTATCTATGGGCATGGAAGGAAGGAAAAGATGGAAGGAAGAAAGAGTGGGGAACAAAAGAGAAGGAAAGATGCATTTTCACAATTTTCAAAAACATGGCCGACGGCAAGGTTGCAATAAAGAACCCAATGAAATGGAAATCTAGAGCTCAGTTCATCTCCGATAAGCAAATATGGGTGTGAAAAAAACACCACACTGGTACACTGTCCGTAAGGGAGTGGAATATAGGGATTATACCTTGGGCTGGATACAAATGTATGGCAAGAGATGAGGAAAGAGGAGATTCCTACCAATTAGAGCAGGAGAGGAGAGACTGTCCGGTAAAGAAAAATATGTGATCTTAGGGATCTTGCCTCATTAGGTTGCAATTTAAAAAAGCGGAGGGGATGGGGGGGCATACGTAGCTATCACCTGAGTGATGGGAATAGAGAACACAGGAAATCCTCGGATGATTGATTGTAACCATGTACAGTAGGGCAGGCCGATGCGGTGGAAAACAGTACAGTTGCTGCTGGCTGCAGTGCTGTTACACAAATAACTCAGAAGCCATGTGTATAACTGGCAATGTACCAGGACACGGTAATGTACAGTATGCTACAGGACAGGCGGTGTTTCTTAAACTTTTTCAGGGGACCCAAACGGAGTACGTGTCGCCTCGTTCTGTGACCACCAGGTTCGCTAAAACAGGAAATCAGGCCCACAACCCGTACTGGGCCCCGAGCCATAGTTTAGGAAACACTGCAGAATGATTCAATACAGTGTAGTACAACAGGAGTCGAGAGCTGGGGGGGGGGGTCGGATGAGTTAGAAAGGTTGGACAGCGTGGGCACGGGGGGCGGGACTAGTAACAGCTGGTAACTATGATGGGAGCACGGGGGAAGGGTGGCTTGGACATCGGACCAGGAAGTAGGTAAACAGGGGGCTATGTGTGAAAGCTCACACTGCGTACTACCTACTAAATAGTACGTAGCAGGAATACACACAAAACTAAATCGACACGTAAATCTCAATCCATAATGCAACATCAACATCTGTAGCCAAGTATGGTGCGTGCCACCATTTGGTTTTGTTTTAACGGCACTCAACGGGCGTTTAACCTCCAACTGTTCTGAGCGGGTAAACTCAAAAACGCCTGCGTGAGCTTTCACACACAGCCATGAAAGTTGCTGGTTTATTTAACCAATCGGCAGAGGGGGAGGTGGGCGGCGGGGGGGGGGGTGGGGGGGGGTCGTCGTAGCCAATCAGTGGCAGCAGCCCCCGCAGTGCCCGCCCCCGTGGGTGTGTCCCGCCGAGGACTCGCCGTGTTTGGTCCGCCGGCTAAGGATCTCGTAGGAGCAGTCGTCGCCGCAGCACCCGGACATGCTGGGCGAGGTGTCGTCAATCTCAAACCTAGAGGCGTGGAGCGAGAGAGAGGTCAACTTTTGGGGTTTGTCAACTTCCCTTTTAATGTTCGACTGCCCCATCTCTTAAAAATTTAAAAAAAAAAAAAAAGAAGTATACTTTATGGAGCTGCTGTACTCACTGTAAAGCTTCTCTGAAGAATTGGTAAGCCCCGTGGTTGTGTTTGAATACTGTCAACATCACTTTCTTCATCTGTGTACTAGAGAGAGAGACATTACCTTTAAATGACAGGCATGTTTCCTTAGTAGTTGTGATCGCAAGTAGCGTGAAACCCTGTAGTTCAGTTAATCCCCACATACCCATCAGAAAACTTGGTTACAACTAATTCCACAACGTTCACACGCAATCAAACAACCACAATAGTAGCAGCAGTTTTTTTGTTTTTTTTTACCTATTAGCGATAAGCTGTAGTATCTGGATGAGGAACTTGCCCAGTCCTTTCCTCCGCACTCTGCTCTCTAACTGCACCTCATAACTGCAGATGTAAGACAACAGGTTACAGCAGCGTGAGTCGGGATCGATGGATGTTAGGTATTAGACTCCAACTAGTGGACGCACATTTCTCTTCCTTTCCAGAGCTGACTGGGTTCATGGGGTCATGTCAAGGTGAGCACGGTGGAAAGTGTTCAATACCAAATGAAGCACACGAGTGAAATATCGCCTCATCCCACAAAGAAAATCTATTGTGCATGACTGAGAGAAATATGGATTTATTGCAGCATACCAGCCAGTGGGGATTCAACTGGGCAGCGTTCAAAATCATTCTACAGTGTTCTGGGTAATAGCGTGGAATGCTGGGTAATGTTATAAAAGTGTGTACTTCACTGTTCAGGTTAGATGTTGTCATTTTCAGTTGGCCATGTTGCGTTAAACTCATACAGTGATTGGGACTGGTGTTGGAAAAATTGGACCGTAATAACGAAAAAACACTGACACGAATCCCAGGATTCATAGCTGCGAAAATTAAGCTCTGAAACTTGTATGCAAAATGGGATTGGCATCTTACCAATAAAGTACCTCTTCCCCACACTCCACGTCAAAGCGGAAGTGAGAGAAGGCAACGGGGGCGGAGTCACTGTCGCGGGCCAGTAGGTACCACGCCCTCTCGTCCTTCATCTCCTCCCTCTTTTCTCGCTCCTTCCATCCCCACTCGCTCTGCTCATACCTACGGCGCAGCAGATTGAAAATGGTGGAGTTCGAACGGGACCTGAAATGCTCCTTTTACCGTTGCGATCGGCGTGGCCCGGTGGTGCCACTCAAAATGGAACAACCCTAGTTCCAACTGACTGCACCCATTTGCCAAATGCCACACACACAATAAATTCTAGTCATTTCCGTTTGCATACTTTTTAAAAACTTCTGTTCTTTCTCCGTCCCCACAGGCTCATACTCCCAATACAAGATGTTTCTGCTGGGGGGAAAGAACGTCTCTCACTTCTCACTCGGTAGCAGTTAGATGTAACTTTTGTGGTGTGCTACATACAAACTGGAAATTGTTTGCTGCTTTTTCTTCAAATAAAATTGTTTCATTTGTTCTCACGATCACCCACTCGACAGCTACCATTCATTTCTATGGGAGTCTGTCCATTCAGATGGGTCATTCCATTCTTTAACTACACCTTTAAAAGAGTAATACACAGTTGAGAGTAATGCCGGGTCTCAGGATTCCTCTGCTCAATGTATCCATCTACAGTCGGGGGGGTGTCAACATTTTCAGCTCATACTACCCCCAAGTCTTTGTATTTCTTCACTGATCAGGGTGGAGCCAGCAGTGGTGACATTTTCAACTTTTTTTTTTTTTTTTTACAAATTAATTCCCCCCCCCCGAACGCAACCTGCTGAAATTCTATCTGCACTGTTGAATTTATGTCCAGTATTGATAGGTTGCACCATAAAGAAGTCATGAAAATATGTATACAGCTCAAAAAACAGGATTTAATGTTGAATAGCTCTTTAAATACAACCAATAGAATAGAACAGAATAGAATAGATTTCTTACAGAGTCTGCATGTTGGATCTGGTGAGTTCATAGGCCCACTCCACAGACAGGGGGTTGAGGGCGGACACTCTCTTACACTCTATCTGCAGGTTCAGCCTGGACACGAGCATAAAGATCACAGGGTTAGTAGTTAGCAAGATTCATATCAGAGAGTGTGAGAGTGTGTGTGTGTGTGTGTGTCTATATATTAGTGTGAGAGAAAGCAAAGAGGAAGTAGGACAGAGAGAGAAATAACTTCTGGAGCTTTTGGACCGACTCTTCCCTTCATGTAGGGAAATGCAACCCAGTATTCTGTGGGCCTTGACTAACAATGCGTACCCATTTCTGTCGTACTTTTTGAAGACTGGGAAGGCAGCCAGTGGGTCATCAAGCTGTGAGAAGAAAGGACAAAATTAGCTTAAGAGACTTTCAAAACACAAAAACAGTCCCCCCCCCTCCCCGAAAGGCCCAGACTGAAATTGCGGCGTCCCCCACTGAAACACTGTTGCCCCACCGCTGGCTTTGTTTACATGGTTATTTATGAGATTTAAGCTTCGTTTTGCTCTGAAAACAATGGCATTTAAAAAATGGTATGCATGGTATGTTGAGTTATGATACCCGAACAATGTTTTGAAAAGATCAGCTTCCATCTGCAAGTCAACGTCTCGAAAGAACGTGAATGAATCTCAAATTTAGATAAATGCCTGACTGCATCTTTAACCTGTGCCAGTCTCAGTCTTCTCAAATGAACAATTACCCCTTTTCCACAGCAGGGCCGAGGGGGGACTTGCCAGGACCAATTTAAAACGTTTCGAAAACAGGACTGAATGCGCCATTTGTGCGTAGGAAACAATAGCGCAACTCATGCTTCGTTTCTCTTGGCAGTGGGATAAAACAAAAATAATAACAGACATTTCTTTGGGAGAATTTTTTGCATTCCTGCCCTGTTGGCGCGTCTACAGCGGAAGGAAGTAGGAGGATGGAGCGAGAGTAGTCGGACCCAAACCCGCGATGTTGGAAGAACGTGACATGTGTCTCTTTCTGCAGCACCACGGAGACAGTAACCGAGTGAGAGGAGGCGAGCCAGAGCTTATCGGTTTTCAAGGCTTCAGTAAGTCTTAATTTTGGCTTGCGCAATACCCCCACTGTGGCCCCCTTGCTCTACACTTCCTCTTTTTCCAGCTAAAAGAGGCTTGGGGTGTGACGGGTAGGATTTAATAATGATGCTCATCTGTTCAATAATGCACGAACAAACATATGGCACTGTTTTTGCCTTTTCTTTGTACGCAATTTGTAGGTGTGCACAGTGCCCCGTGTTCGATTCCCAGCCCTGGTCCCTTCTGTGTGGCGTTTGCATGTTTTACGTGGGTTTCATGGCTCAAATCGGGTGTTATTAGGGGTGATATCTTATGTTTCCTCGCATTGTTTAGATCATCTCACTGCCATCCCCTCAAAATCCTCTCGAAACCCCTTGAGAACCGCTGCTGTAGCCTCATTGGTTGATCGCAACCCAGTGCTCTCACCTTATTGGCTGCGTCCACCTTGGCACAGACGGCGTCCATAGCTGCCCTTTCCTCCAGGCGCCGGGCCTTCTTCTCCTTCGCTCTGTTGGACTTCCTCTGGACACAAGAAACGAGGGAAGGAAGGAAGAAGATTGGGGAAAAAGGGGACAGAGAGAGAAGGATGAATATGTTGAGGTAGGAGATATGCATGTAAGCAAAAGGGGGATGGAGGAATGGGGGGGGGAGGTGTGGAAGAGAGGGATGGACGGATGGAGAGAGGACACAGGGAATAGAGGGAGTAAGCGGAGACGTGGCAGGCGAGAGGAAAGGGTGGAGGGGGAGATGGAAAAGGAGACAAGAGGGATAGAGGGAGGTGGTAGACACAAGAGTAAGTGACAGAAGAGGGGGATCGGAGGAAAAGAGAGGGCGGGGGGGGTGTGGTGATAGGGGACAGATGTGAGAGAAACGTGTCAAAGTCATTTACTTCTCCCTGTTGCCATTGTGATTATGTGCGTATGTTGGCAGGGAGAGTACCGCCCACTAACCCCTGGACAACCACTCTGGTCACAGCACCAGTCACTAACACACTACGCTCCTTAGCTTTAGAGGGACCGTTTATCTGCTGCACAGAACTGAAAATGAAATAAACAAGATCTTTGATTAGCTGCTCTTTGTGTATTCTACATAAGCTACCGCCCCCCCGGCACCTTGTAACACTCCAAACTTGGCAGCCAGCCAGAGACAGAAGGAATCCTAACAAGCCAGCCATTTAAATCATTTCAATAATTAGTTCCCCCCCCGCCCTCCCCAGTTGAAGGTGTGTGTTACTCAGTGCAATCGGCTGCTGTGGTGTTTGGTTGGAATGAAAACCTGCAGACTGTTCCCTGGCACAGGGCTGGAGACCACAGGCTTAGAGGGAACATTGGTTTTGGTTTGGTGGTATGCTAAAATTACCGAGCATGAGGGGAGCCAGCTTGCCAGTTATCTGTAAAAAAGGTGGTTGATTTGCTCAATTTGTGTTTATTCAACCACGTTCTTGCACAGCCAAATACCATAAAACTTGCCGACAAAGATCAAAGAACCATGCGGGGCAGGACCACGTTTCAGCCAGGTTACCACTGTGCACTTGGCCGGCACAAAAGGTGGTATCTATTTGCTAGCAATTCAGCCTTTGTTGCAGTGCAGTTTGAAGAGGGACGCAAAAGGAATGTGGATGCATACCTCTTGTTAGGTGTCATTTTTAGGCTAAATCTGGGGGGAGATAACATTCTACCTTTGAACCCTGCTTAACTTTAATCAAGGAATGCACTAGTACCTCTTTCACTGCTGATCTGGATATTGAGTACCAAAGCTAAAGTCGGATCCACTGCTTTTACTGAGCAGTAAAGGCCGATTCGTTTTGAGTTACTGGACATACATGATAAGATATTTCCATAGATTGAACATCCTACATGTGACAAAGGCAGAAAACAAAGTCGCCTTGCTTCATTCATTTATTTTTTATCCAACAATTGCTCCAGTAAAAGAGGCAACATTTCCTCTTGGAGTCCACTTATAAACAAGACAATACAGACTTAATTACAGCACAAACATCAACCAAAATAACTACAAATGTCAAAACAAGACCAAAGTGAGTGAAAAAGTAGTGAAAAGATAATAGTAAAGTCATAATTATGTATAAAAATACAATTATTAGTAGTATTAGACATCATCACCATGCTACCAATAACAACAATAGACAGGTAACAATAGAGAGTGAACACGTGCAAGTAAGATTTAAAAGGAGATACATCTGTCCTGTATATTCACATCAGTCTTTTTCAAATGCACAACATATCATTTGGTGAGGGAAGCGGTTGAGTAAGGAGGTATTGTTTTAATAAAGTTTTTGTTCTGATCTCCGACATGTTCCGCATGAAATTCACTGATACTGACACATTCTGATACCCTAATTTAGCCTGGCCTTGGCCCGATATCCAATGCTGGTGCATCTGTAATTTAAGCAAATTACACCCTGGCTGCTTCTACTCCTCACAAAGGAGAGAACACACAAACCACAGCCGTTGCTATAAGAAATGTTTCTACCAGTACAGTGCATTACCACAAATACTGAGTCTATGATTACTGACACCTCTAGCTTAAATGTGTGTTATTTGACCACCACACTAAATTGTGCCCTCAAACTCAGAGTTACAGTATTCTATGTTGTGGGATGTGTTAGGTTAATGCCAGTGAAATTAAACAAATTCACAACACACAGTATGAAACTACACATGTTGCATTTTAAGAAATAAGATGAATATGAAGACAGCTGACATCTTATTACAGGATAGCATTTTGTAGGTAGCATGCATGCAATACCTGTGGGATAGCCCATCTATTTACCACAAGATAATTAGGTTTGCAGTGACATGATTACAGTGCACAAAGGGTACACAATGTTTCATGCAGCAATGAACAAACAAGCGGGAATTAGCTAAATGCCTTCATTTGGTGCAGGCGAGACCAGAAAGGGTAACAATTTAGGGAAGGAATGCGTTCAAATGCCAACTTTAGCTCAGAGAATTAACTCTGTACCAAGCACAGGGAGGCTACAGACTGAGCTGGGACTCGGGAAGCACGTGGATCGGGTTTTTCTAGAGTGAAAGTGAGGGATAAACTCGGTCTGCTTACAGAAAGCAGCTAAAGTGTGTTACTTATGAAAACTAACTTAGCTTCACGAAATTATCCCAGGCCTGTTTCGTGGTGTCAGGTACCTCTCTTTATCTAATCGGACGGCAGTTATCGTAGCAGGCAAAGAAAGCGCGCTGGCTTGATGATGTACACACACCTTGCTATAAAAAGTGATTAGCACAAATAGCTAGCAAAGCATCAGTCCTAAAAATGGATTCCAAAGTGGCTAACTTAGCTAATAGGCTAACAATGTCACAACCGGTCACAACACACACTAATAACTTATCAACCGTGCACGGCGACGAGGACAACAACGCCGGCAATTCACAATCCACACTGCTCAGATTTAATGTCTAAAACGGAATGCAGCGATAATACCGAGACGGTTATAAAAAGTAACGTGTAAGCTAAGGATACCAGGCTAACTGGACGGCGAGCCAGCTAACAGGCTAGCACAGCCAAATATGCTCCGGTGCCAACCCCTCTACATCCATCCACCATGGTCTCTCCTTCCCTCCCTCTCTTTCTTTCTTTCTTTCTCTCCCTCCTTCTCTCACCATCATGCACTCACGTCCCCAAAACATTCATCTTTCGTTGAATTACCTCGGATGGACATGTTAGGCAAAAACAGACACATACAACTCACCCCCATTTCGCCGTGCCTTATCGATCACCTTGGAGAAAATACACCTCTATTGTCCCTATGGTTACTGTTGCTGAATTATTAGTATCGTGACGAGAGAGAAGGGGGCCAGATTATGACAATGATAGTGTGCTAACGAGGCTAGCTGGCTAGCACGGACCGATTGATGTGAGACGTATCACGAATTAAGCGCAATTTAATTATAACATCAATGGAAAATTTAGCTAATTTATTTCTCTTTTAGCCGGATTGGCGCCAAGAGTGTGAGGCTGAATTTATTACAGGTCCCTTGCCCTTTCTTTCCTCTCTCTCTTTTCACCGTCGCGTCCAACTATGCTGCTTTCACGTGCTCCTCGTAAGCTCCAACTTCCGACTTCAGAAGTCGTACATTCGATATGTCTTACGTTCAAGTGGTATTTGTCGGAAGTAAAACGAAACTGGTATCTGTTACATACGTAGTTGTTGATTGTTGGTTGTTTTATTATATAAATGAAGTGGCACAGAAGTACTTTGTCAAGCAGCGGCCGAATGAAGATGCGCTAATGTCTAGCAGGCATATACAAGATGTTTTAATTTAGTTATTAAAAAGAAAAAGGTGTGACATAAAAAATAAACAAAGGGTTGGAAATATGTACATAAGACAGTTGTTAGTTGTTTACACAAAGCCAAACAATAAATGACAAACAATAAAATAAACAAATAATGTACATAACTTTTACAACTAACAGTAAACAAGCCTCCATGCTCTCCACATCCTAAACGTCACAACCACATTTCCCAGTCATATTTACCACTTTTTTGGGGGGTTCAAATCATATGACATTCGGTGGACGCTTTTATCGAAAGTCCCTTACTACAATTAGTACCATGAGTGCATTCATTAATAGCAGGCCTATTCAACAGGCGGCCCGTGGGCCAGATCCGGCCCTTTGCAATGTTTCAAACGGCCCGCCAGACTGATGGCAATTAATATAATAACGTTAATAATAAAAAATAATACAAAACGCTGAACAATCAACATATGGAATTCATGCCGTATTTGTCGGGACGCATAATTGAATGATAATAACATGGACAATATTTGAAAGTAGGCTGATGTGTACACAGTAATATAATTAAAAAGAAAGTTGGAGGTGTAGACTGACCGGCCCACCTGTCCCATGTATTTTTTTGCTATAGACCAAGTTTGGACAGCCCTGGTCTATAGCACGGATGGCCACATCAGGAATCAAATCCTAAATTACTGTAGAGTTAGTGCTTTTTTCTATCTTGAAATTCACACTGCCATAACTCTGCTGTCAGTCCGTCTGCTATGGAAAAGTTCATTGGCAGCGGTGGGATTCGAACCCACGCCCCCGAAGAGACTGGAGCCTTAATCCAGCGCCTTAGACCGCTCGGCCACGCTACCACGATTGGATAGGTATCCCGAACGCCCAGCTTCTAAAGCCCATATCTCCGATAGTAAGTGAAGGCAACATTGCTTTAGCGCGAATAAGGTTTCCTTGTTTGGGAAATGACGACAGTCCGGCAGAGGGCTGGAGAGGGTCAAGAAACCAGGCACACAGCAGTTTCTAGTCTAGTCTTAGTCTAAGATGAACTTTGACCTTTTCAGTTATTCTGCTCGATGACAGAATATTGTTTGATATTGTAATGTGTGGTGGTCTCATAGGAGGTATATTCATAGGTTTGGCTGTGTAACATTCCTCTCATTTTGATTGGCAAAGGCTGACTGGCCATGTCTTGGGTATAACATACAGATCAGTGTGTGTGTGTGTGTGTGTGTGTGTGTGTGTGTGTGTGTGTGAGTGAGAGAGAGAGAGAGAGACTGTCTGTCATCTGAATTCTGTATGATCTTATCCTGTCAATGTCTTATGCATAGCCAACTACTGGGGAATGGTAACTAGGGCACAGTCGACTCAAAACTTAAACACAAACTGTAGAAAATGAGTTCAGCATTACCATCCTCTCACTGATTAAATAACACTTGCAATAACACAATACAACAGAGGCAGACACTGTATTAAGCTATTAATACTCCCAGGGAGTTGGGAGTAACATATTACATTCAACACAATTACAGTAATCTGATTTAAGTAAATGCAACAAAGAAAATCCTGCTCTCTGCTCTTGCTCATCAATGTCTTTTTTAAAGTATAAGTATGTAGAACTACAAGGGCCCAGACTGACCATAACTATTTGACTGGACTATACAAATAGAACTACATGGCCTGCACTATATTCCTGTCATCTATTGTACACCCACCCGTCCTGATGGGAGGAGCATCTTTGAATTGCCCCGCCCAGGGTTTCTTCCTTTTTTCTCCTATAGTTTTTAATGCTTTTCTAGAGCATTTTAGGCTGGTGGTGCCGGCCAGGTTAGGCCACTTGAGGCAGATTAGGTAGGCTTGCCATGTCCTCCATTCTCAAGTCCTTTCAGTCCTCTTCTATCTACTCTGTTTTATGTGCTTGTATTCTGTAACTTATTCTGTAACATCTTATTTGGCATAATTGATTGATTTGCAACTGATATAGCTGGATTATCTACAATAGGTTTGAAATCGGCTGACCTATACTGAAGACCTTCTGGATGTGGGAAAATCTCTTTAAAGTAACAAAAACAGGAAAATGTAAACCATTGCAATCAGTGAAAAACATGAGCAGTTTACAAAGCAGAAAAGAAAACCAGTGATTAGTAAAACATGCAGAGCATATATTTCACTGTGCACCTATGCCAATAAAGTTGAACTGAAATAAAAGTGGTTGTAATAAGATAGTCCCATCCAGTCTCTACATTTAAATTAATCAAATTGGAATAATTAGTCAGTTAATCATTAGTCAGTAGGCCATCAGGGATTCCCAAGGGTACAGAAAATAACTTTTATTTTTGCCTAATTTCTGTTAGTTTGTAGAATGAGACATTGTTGTGAGGGAATGATTCCAGTCTCAGTTGTGGGTTCCTGGCCCAAATACACCTGCCCGGGGCTCTTTGGTATTCAAATCACCAGCCACTGTCAGCAAGCCTCTTTCAACCTCATTGTGAAATCCTTATTTGAGAAGCAGTTCATAAGACGGATCGCTAGGTGGCGGTGTGGGGCATGGAATCACATATGTCCACATACTGCACTGTTCCCGGGGCCCCATTTAAACCTGGAATTAAAATCCACATAGGGTAAATGAGTAGCCATAGAAAAACAAAGGCTTTTTAAAGCTCTAGTGCCTCTGCTTCCTTCCTTCTTTCAAGTATTATTTTACCCTCGACTCTAATGAGCAGCTTCTTTGCAGACTTTGATGGGTTGGTGAAGCGTAAAGCAAGGACGCACTCTGGTATCCCCTCTCAGCTTGAGGGATAAAAGATACAGCTAGATAAACACTGCCTATATGGCGCCTTATGAAAAACAACTATTGGAATCCTATGGTAAAACGTAGAGGGATACTATACACATATCACAGGCACCGTACGCTGTGATGGGAATATTGTGGGAATATTCGAGAGAGTTTTCATTAGGGATGAAAATATTATTCACACTTGGTGCCAAATCCCGACAATATGAGATCTAGATGCACCTTTCATCTCATACACTTGACATCTCAGCCTACGTAGCGTTGATTCCGGCTGGTGAGGTTGGCAGGGGTGTGATGTGAGATGGCTACCTACGAGACAAGCCTACCCACTTTTTCTGAATGCAAATTATAGGCCTCTCTCTCTCTCACACACACACACACACACACACACACACACACACACACACACACACACACACACACACACACACACACAGCCCTCCCCAGCACGCAGATGGCCCCGTCGGTAGGCCCCGCCCTCAGCCCTTTGTCTTCGGGTAATCTGTCTCTCAGCCGTCGGTAGAAGTCGGTAGAAAAAGGCATTTATTATTTATTTATTTCCCGGTCGGTAGGAGGCGCCACGAGGGTCAGTGAGTTGATGCCAAGCGAAAGAAGAGTTTCTCTTTTCTTTTTTTTTGCCTCTTTCCCTTTCTCTCTCTCTATTCCATTCAATAGTTGCCTTACTGGCTCTGACATTGAGATTCCACACATGGCACAAAGCAGAAGGTGACAAAATGACATTCACTATGGAACAATGGCACAAGAACAGACCAGGTGTCTACATTGTACCCTTCAGTCAATATTGTTGCCCATTTCAACAAATTAGAAAAATAGATCAATAATAAATCACCCAGTTTTCTCCCACATGGATCATTAAAGTTTCATCTAAACTAATCAAATAGATCAACACATTTTCTCTATTCTCTCTCTCTGGCCAAACTCTTTTCTCTTATAGGACAAAATTTTGGCCTGTCTGTAAATATTATGTATGGACTGTCTGTACATTCTCTCCAGTGTGTGTTTGCCTGCAGGAATGGATTATGAAATTCAAGCTGCGCCCCCCCCATACACACACACACACACACACACACACACACACACACACACACACACACACACACACACACACACACACACACACACACACACACACACACACAGATCCCTCTCTCTGGCTTAACAATGCTGTGTGTGTTGTTCTTTTTGCAGACAGATCAGCAGACTGACAGAAGGAGAATTCAGGCAGAAAGATAGATAGATGGATAGATGGATGGATGGATGGATAGATAGATAGATAGATAGATAGATAGATAGATAGATAGATAGATAGATAGATAGATAGATAGATAGATAGATAGATGAACAGACGGCTAGACAGGGTGGTTTATGTGAAAAATATCTGCTGCAGGCCTTTCAACACAGTGAGAAGGAGGGAGGGGAGGAGAGAGAGAGGAAACAGAAGGAGAGGGAGGGGGAGAGAGAAAGGAGAGAGAAAACAGGGAGGCAGAGAGAGACAAGTAAGGTAAGCAGGATGAATGAGGAGATAAGGAGGCAGGGGAGGAGGGAAGGGAGGAGACAGAACAGGAGAACGATAGAGGGAGACAGGGGAGGAAGAGAAAGATGAGATAGTCAGGGAGGGATGGAGAATGAGCAAGAGAAATAGGGAGGGAGAGAGGAAGGAGAAGAGACAAGGATGGAAGAGAGAAGTGACAGAGGAGGATGAAGAGAGAGAGAGGAGAAAGATAGGAGGTGATGGAGGGGAAGAGAATGAGAGAGAGGAGAAGGGAGGGGAAGAGGAAGGGTAGAGATATATGGGAAGAGGAGGAGAAGGGGGGGCAGGAAGGAGATCGAAAGAGGAGAGAGTGATAGGGATGGAAGGGGTGTCGAAAGGGAGGAGGAGGGGAGGAGGGAGGAGAGAGTGGAGGAGGGAAGGGAGAAGAGAGAAAGGGGGGAGAGAAAGATGGAGGAGAGTGCAGTGAAAGAGAAACAGGAAGGGAGGAAGAAGAGGCAGAAGAGCATGATGGAGGAAAACGAGAGCGAGGAGGGGGGGTGAGAGAGAGGCAGGGGGGGAGTGAGAGGGGAGGCGGATGAGAGAGGAGAGCGACAGATGCAGTGTGTGTGCAAAAGACCAGAGGAGAACGGTGGATGAGAATCTCTCCTACAGGCCTCCATCTCTCTCTCTCTCTATCTCTCCCTCCCTCTCTCTCTCTCTCTCTCTCTCTCTCTCTCTCAACACCCTGCAGCGCAGAACCACACCAGATAGAATGGACAATCGTTTCCACGTGCTTCTGCAGACTGACCGAGTCTTGACTTGACTCAATGATCAAATTTAGAGATACCAGATCTCAGAAAACAGACATGAATTTTGAAGGGGAAAAAAAGGGTTGCAAGTCTATCAGGAAGGCAAAGGAGGCAAATAAACAGGAGGGTAAACTATGACCTCCAGTAGGAGATCATCATAAGGCAAGCAACCACCAATATCAGCAAATATCGGTTAATATACAGGCAATGTCCCTTAAAACACCCTAGCTTTATAGAACTTACATCAGTTGGACTCTACTATAAATGAACTCTCCTTTACTCTAACTTTATCCTCCACTACAACCCTGTTTGTACAGTAATTAAGATGGCAGCTGTTCAACTTTGACGGTGTTGTCTTGGCAATGCACGAGACTGACGAAGACGAGTGGCCGCGGCCTCTGACTGTATAGCAACGCGCAAGATCCATACATCAATCAGCGGTCGTCACTTCCATGACAGCAACTTGCTACGATGTTGGGAGTATAGCACAATACAGCAGGAAGCATCCTTTCTACCTCGTCTGGTTCTATATCATGCACCTTCTGATATAACAGGCAAACACTGAGAATACAGAGGAGGGAGGGAGGGGAGAGGATAGGGGGGTGGGGGGGGGGGGCAGGTTGAGGAGTGAGGGATAGAGGAGATGAGGAAAGAGGGAGACTCGGGTGGAGGAAAGACAAGGAGCTAAGGGACGAGGTAGGAGAGGGAGGGAGGGAGGGAGGGAGGGTGAGAGAAGGGGAGAGGAGAGAAAAGACAAAATGAAGAATGAGGGGAGAGATAGCAGATGTCCCTCTGTTATCTCGTCCCTCATTCTTCGTTTTGCAATAAGAGACACAATTCAGACAGACAGGTAAATAGCGAGACACTCAGACAGACAGACGGGCGACAGAAAGAGAACTCAGACAGGTAGACGGAGAGACAGACAGAGATAAAGCCAGTGAGAGAGAGAGAGAGTGTGTGAGAGAGAGAGTGGAGCTCAGCAGAGGCTAGGAGGTAAGGGAGGGGGAGGAGAGGAGGAAGAAGAGAGAAGAGAGATGCTGAGGTGAGGGGGAGAGCGGGAAGGAGTGAGAGAGAGAGAGGGAGAAACGATGGAGGAATGGAGGGGAGGAAGAGGATGAGGGCAGAGGAGAGGGTGCTGAGAAAACAAGTGGAAATAAGAGGAGAGAGTGAGACGTAAAGGAGAGTGGGAGGGACATCAGAGAGATCAGAGAAACAGAGCGAGAGGAGAGGAAGGGGAGGGAGGGGAGACGGAGCGATGGAGAGGAGGGCGAAAGAGGGGAGGGAGGGGAGGAAAGAGAGGGGACGAGATGGAAAAGAGAAGAAAGATGGGGAATGGGTGAAGGGAGGGGGAGGAGAGGAGAGGCGAGGAGAGGAGAGGAGGAGGGAGGAAGAGGAGAGAGAGAGAGATATAGCAGTTGTTCATTAGCGAGGAGGTGTGAGGGACTGAAGGACCAAGCCAGAGGAGAGAGAGAGAGAGAGAAAAGAAGAGGAGGAGAGAAGGGAGGGAGAAAAGAGAGGCACAAGGGAGGCAAAGAGGGAAGGGGAGAAAGAGCGAGAGAGAGAGAGAGAGAGAGAGAGCACAGTGGAATGGGTGAGTTATACGGACACTGAGTAATGAGAGAGAGGGAGGAGGAGAGGAGGTGGAAGGAGAGAAAAAGAGAAGTAGAGGGGGAGGAGGAGAGGAAGACAGGAAGAGGGGAGGAAGAGGGGGGGTTGGAGGTGAGCGAAGCGAACTGCTCTACTGTGTCACCATAGGGGGAGGATGGGGGGAGGGGAAGGGAAGAATTTGCAGTGCACGCTCTCACACATACAGACACACACGTGCGCACACACACGTGCGCACACACACACACACACACTGTTGAAATTGAAAGCGACAGGAAAGAAAGATAGAGAGAGGGAGACAGACAGAAAGAGAGAGAGCGAAAGACAGCGAGAGGCACATAGCCAGACGGAGAGACAGATAGGCAGAGCTAGAGACGATTTTAAGGAGGAGAGGAAGAGGAGGAGGAGGGGTGAAGGGCATAAGAGAGAAAGTAGAAGGGAGGGAGGGAGGGAGGAAGGGAGAGAGGGAGGAGGAAAAGGAAGGCATGCGGTTGAGCGAGGAAGGAGACCAGGAGGAACGAGACAAGCAAAAAGGAAGAAGGAGGCGAAGGGGGGAGGAAAGACAGAGGAGAGGACTCATCATTGGAAAGAGGAAGCGAGGGAGTGCGGAACAGAGGGGGGTGAGAATGAGGTAGGAGGAGGAAAAGTAGGGACAGAGATGGGGGAGAGAAAGGAAAGAGAGAGGAGGAAATGGATATAGAGTGAAAGGGGAGGGAGAAAGAAAGAGCAGAGAAATTGACATATAGGAGGGAGGAGGAGAAACAGGGAGGAGGAAAATAATCTGGAGGAGAAATTGAAATGAGGTAGAAAATTAAGCAGGAGGCATGGAGAGAGGGGAGGAGGGAGCGAAGAAGAGAATTAGGGCAAATAGGGAGCAGGCACATATTCAGGATGTGTATGGAGGAGGTGGGAAGAGGGTGAGGGGGGAGGAGGGAGGAGGGATAAGGGGGTGGAGAGGTAGGATAGGGGGTAAAAAAAGGGGGAGAGTAAAAGGGAGAAAGGAAGGAGGACCAGAGAAATAGGCAGGAGGTAGCATGTTACGACGGAGGAGGTAAAAAAAAAAAAGCGGGAGAGAGGAGGTAGACAAATAGGCAGGAGGTACAGAAATAGACAGGAAGCAGAGAAATGGTGAGGAGGCAATTAGCGAGGAGGTGGAGGAGTAAGCAGTAGGGAGAGACAGAGAGGGGGGGGGTGAAGAACAAGGGAGCTTGTTAAATAGAAGGTGGGAGAGGAGGAGGCGAGAGGGAGAGGAAGAGCAAAGAGGAGGAGGGATGATGAACAAACAGAGATCACGGAGGGGATGGAGGGAGATGAGGTGGAAAAGAAAGGGAGAAAAAGAGATGGAGAGTGAATGACATGTAGAGAGAGAGAGACAGAGAGAGGGATGAGAGAGAGAGGGATGGAGAGAGAGAGAGAGACGGATGGGGAGCAACGCCACAAGTGCATGGAAATGTATGTAACAGGCTGTTACATACATAGAGGGGGTCCAAATCCTGCTAGCAATGTATCCATCGCCAAACCATTCCCTATTCTACTCACCCACCTGTGCACTCACACACTCTCTCTCTCTCTCACACACACACACACACACACACACACACACACACACACACACACAGACAGACAGACCCTGAGACAGACTGAGGAGTAGAGGCTGACACAGAACTCACTCGTTGAATTGCAGACATTCAAATTAAAAAACAAATAAGTCAAGTACACTGGGGCTATTTATCTGAGTCACTGTTACTTCATGGACACACATGCACGCACAATGACACACACACACACACACACACACACACGCTCTGACTCTCTCTCTCACTCACTCTCACACACTCTCGCTCTCTCTCACTCTCTCTCTCTCTCTCACACACACACACACACACACAAACACACACACACACACAAACACACAAACACAATTCAATTGTACCCCACTATCCTGCCCTTTTCTCCACCATGCATACATCAGAGCAAGTCTGGACAGTCAGCCTCAGCACAGAGATGCACAGTTGACGAATTCCTCCGCCGACATACTGGCAAGTAGTCCCTAATTTATGGGATTTTCATAGTTGGCAGATTATGAGTCTAAATAAGATGTTGCAGCCACAACACATCATCGCTTTACTATTTGAATAAGATAAGCAATAAATACAAATCTCTGATATGAATTTGAAGGCAAACGGTTCAAAAGCGGATTTTCTAGCCAAAGGCTTTCAATACAACATAATACTCCAAAATGCCTCATAACTTGACAAATCGCGTGTTATCCGGCAAGAATCGTGGTTAATTAATCCAAAATCAACAACACAATTCATAGTTTTAGAGGACTATTTTTTGCCAATCGAAATAGAGTAGGCTAGTTGGGAGAGGCAAACGGATTGTGGCGGATGTCCACCACTCTCCTCTCGGGGTGTTGTCCGTCTCCCCGGCACACAGACACACGGCTGCTTCCATCTATCCATGCAGTTCACTTCATTGTACACTCGAGACGGGCTGTGATCATCAATTAAGCAGAAATTAAGCCGTTTTAAATGCCCTAATTATCTTTTATCGTTTCGAAGAGGATTGTATACTGCGGCGTAAGGCACGGAGAAGTTTTGAGTGCCGAAAAACGGAGACAAACGACACGCAGGTACTGTGTGACTGTTATCTCGACTTTCAACTATTAACGTTACTAATGTTAACGTTAGGTACTAGCCGCAAGCTAACGCTAGCATCCCAACGACCAACTGAAAGATTTGACTTGGAAAATGCGATTTGGTCCACTCTGGGGGGCGAAGTGTTGCCTGATATGCATTATTTAGCATCTGAAAAATAGTTACACCGTGAAACTGTTACCGTTTACTGCTAAATGTCTTAATACGGACCCACAACTTCAGTTATAATCCAGAACGAGTTTTACTTCATGCCAGCAGTCAGTAGCGTTAGTAGTAACAGCAACGGAAGCGTGGGGAAAACAAAAGGACTTCAAAGTCTGGAAACGGAAGAAGAGCAGAGACAGACAGAGATGAATATTCAGTATAGCTGTGAAATTATTGATTTAGTTACTCAGTCAAATAAACACCGGACCAGGACTCACCTTGGCGATCCCTTATTTCTGTTGATGGGGAAAACCGTAGTAACCTCATAGTAGATTATAGAACAAACAAATATCACAGCAAAGAAGTCCCCATAGGAAAATGATAGTGGTGAAAATACAGTAAAGTAACGTTGCTATAAGTAAGTTCACCATTGAGTACCAAGTCAATTTTTAGTGTGTGAGTCAGGGAAGATGCGTTAATGAGAACAACTGAAATAGGCGACCCCTTTAACAAAATATATAGTGATGGACTAATGTTAGACTATTATACATAATAAACCACGGAATGGAGCTACACAGTGTAAATTGTGTAGCATAATACATGATCAGATCAGATTCCCAAAGTTTGTTTGGGTTAGGTTTGGGGCAAAAGTTAGACGGGTTATAATTTGACAATTTCAATTTCACTATGGTGGTTGGGAGGTTGTGAATATGATTGCAATGGGCACATGTTGGAGATTTGCGATATTTATCACTAGAAATTCATCCTCCCAAGCTGGGCTAGCAGAGATTATTGTAGTTGATAACCAGTTTAATTTGGTTATTCTTGTGGAGACCGAGGCTACCGCCCTGGAGCCCGAGGCTACCACTAGCCCTTAACTCTCTCTAAAAGTGAACTGGGCGGGATTACAATGCGTCCTAATTGTGAACAAATTCCCAACTTTATATAAACCATTAGAAATATTAATAATGTCTACAAAAATGGGTGGTTGTGAGTTTGTAGTAAAGTTAGAACGTGTAGGGACAGCTGCTGCTAGTTTCTTGTTAGGAGGGGGGTTTGTGGGGCCACCGGCGGCAGAGACAGACAAAGACCCCCAGAGAGCCTCGGTCACTTATTGTCTACCGGAGTTTAGTAGTCAGTCGGCCAGTTACGATAGCCTCACACTTTAGACGCGTAATATTTGTAGTTAGGGGAGGCAAGTAGATTTTTCTCATTTGAATGTTGTGAATTGTCTTATCTATAACCCTTAACCGCAGCACTGCCCCGTAACTTTGAAATGACGTGAAATGTGAAAGCGTCCCGGCTTTGTTCCGGTCGCAGTTCAAGTTGTTATGAGACTGAAAATGAAATCGATGACCTAAGAGTGAGAAAGAAACGTCTCAGGTGTAAAACTTGTATCTACGTGTTTCGGCTTTGGTTTCACGTGGCTCCAAATAAGTAGTGTATATCTATAATGTGATTTGTGAATGTATTTGCCGGTCTTTATCGACACCTGTTCTTTGTATGAACCGCGTCGCGTTGGTTTCAGAACAAACGCGTTTTGATGTAGCCCTTAATAGTGTTTGACTACCCCTCGTCTAGGACCGTGTCCTGAGTTGACCGTCTAGGCTTTTGTGCTACTGCAAGACTCCGTGTCCCGGGGATAGACGGGGAGAGGAAGAAAGCATAAGGGAGGGAGAAAACTAGGCATGGCCACGTAATAACCTAGCACGACTGTCGATGACACTCTGAATGAGAGCTCCCTTCATGCAGGAGGGCTCTCATGTTATCATGCCACAGTGTCTCCACTTTTGTTGAGGATGCTGCCCCTTTTGAATTGAGTGTGTTTGTCTGCTTATAGGGCTTTTACTGTGATTCGGAGGTGTTTAAGTGGCAACGTTGCTAGTGTGGCGGCTTTCACTGTGTGTGTTTATGCTTTGTGACTGTTTGCTGCCTCCAGCATGTGTGAAAGTGTGTTTTGGTAAATCTCCTAAGGTGTAAGAGGCTTATGTATACATGGTAGTATGTGTATTGTAGACTGTAACTTGATTTAAGTCAGGCAGAGCTGCTCTTGGTTTGTTTGTAGGGATGCACCAATAGTCATTGGAAACTGGACCTGACATCAGTATTGGAGAGCTTACCTAATAGTAAAATTCAATACACAGAGCCATGTGTAACAAAGTGACTTGCCTTGCATTTTTCACATATAGAAACATGCTACAATGCTGTAATAGACAAATCAATTATATTAGACTATGCCACTTGTCTACTAGTCTGTATTGTTCAATAGAAGTTGTTTTTGGCAGTGAAAAACTGGTCTCGGTGATTCCCTACGGTCAGCGGTTGTTGGTTTGCTAAGGCTTGGCGTGTCTTAAACTGTGGTCCGGACAAATTAAATTACGACATCACTAATTTATAAAAAAGAAGGGGATGTCTAATAGTAACTTAGAAGTTGTATGTTGTAAAGCAGCACTTCCCCAACAAACAAAGGCCACTGAACTGTGAACAGGTCATAGCTATATAGAGATATTATATAGAGATTATATAGAGTAATTTATAGAGTGATACTGGGTGCTATTGAGTGAGAGTTATGGAGCTATACTGGGAGTTGAGTATGAATTTGTACTCCGAGAGAAAACAAACCATTGAAAAATAAACATGACTCAAGGGAAAGTGTTGGGAGCCTTTCCAAGGTAGTAGCATAAGGTGTTTTTTCCCTCCTTTAGAACAGCGAATAAGGCTTTATATGCTTTCAATTGAAAAACAAACATTCCAGCCAACTATCTAATGAAAAATGAAAGGCCCTACTGAATATATTTCTGGGAGATTCTATCACATTTGAGACAAAGATAAAAGCGTATTCATATGTTGGTAAAAGTGGTAAAATCACCTTTTAAAGTGTGTGTGTGTGTGTGTTCCAGCCATGCCCTCGGTGATGGAACGCTCGGGGGCCGGGGTCCTGTCCAGGAGCAGAGCCAAGACCGTAACCAACGGCAACAGCCAACCACACTCTGAGGAGGAGAGCAGCGATGAAGAGCATGCTCATGGTAGACAGACACACACTCTTGTGTTAAACTGAAGGATATTACACTGACTTGGAGTGATTTTGAATTCATTCAACCTTGATTGAACCCAACACCTAACTTTCAACTTCTGGGTTTTCTATTCTTGTATGGGCATTAAGCATGTGAAGCTCATGGCAGGCCGGTAAACACACACACATTGGACAGACACGCCGTGTATGCTAGCCATTCTAGTTTGTACTCATTGCAGTGCTTGGTTAATCCCTAAACACTTCTCTCCTCCATCATCCCCTCATTCTGACCTCCACCCACTTTGCTCACTCCTACTCTTCCGTGCCATCCTTGTCATCCTCTGCCCACATACATCCTCCATTCTCTCCTTCACCCACTGCTTTGCAATCTTCTGCTATTGTTTCATTTTAACCCTTATTTAACCAGGTAAGTGGACTAAGAAAGCATTATCATTACAACAGCCCACACCTTGGAGATGCCCAGTGCCGATACACAGTGTACAAACACGTTTTTTTGGGGAATAGTTAGCTTCTTAATTACTTTCACTACCCAGATTTTACCAGCTGATCTGGACACTCAAGCTGGCAACATTCCATCACAAGGCTTTTTTTGTAACCTTTAGGATACCACTGCTTCCGTCCTCACTTCCACTTCCTTCATCCCTGCTCCAGTCTTCCATTCATCTGTCCATCTTCCTTCACCCATCTCTTCATGGCCTCCTTTCTCTCCAACCACATTCTCCTGTCCTCCTTTCCTTCTATCCTATTTTCTACACGACTCCCTCCATCTACTTCAGTTTTCAGTTTATCCATCCATCTGTCCTGCCATGCACCCTCTTATCCCTCCTCCCTTCCTGCCCCCTGTCCCTGAGGAAGGAGTAATTTCTCTCTTCCTCCTCCTCATTTGCGTCCCTACTTCTTTCATAGTCTCTCTCACTCATCCTTTTCCACACTCTCCATATCCTTTATCTCCCTGGCTTTGCCACAGCACTAATTGCTTAATGTCTTCCATCTACTCATGCTCTTTTCTACTCTACTCATCCTTCTTTCTCTCATTCCCTCCATCTATTTTTGTCTGCATATCTCCTGCCTTGCCATCAGCACTCTCCTTTTGTCTCCCCTCTTATCTGTCTTCTTTCTATCTTGTCTATCCAGTCCTGCAACTTTTGGGGAAATTTCTGCCCTGTCAGCACTTGTGTTACCCATTTTCTTCCCCCTCTCCATATTGCTAGTCTTTCTCTCATCTCTCTCTGCCCCTCCTTCTATACCTCTTGGATATTGTAACTCATGTCTCTCTCTCTCTCTCTCTCTCTCCTCTCTCTACACAGATAGTATGATCAGAGTGGGAGGAGACTACCAGGCCCAGATCCCTGAGTTCAAACCAGGTAAGGTAGGATGAAGGAAATGATGAGAGAAGGGGAGATAACAGGGAGGAATACAAGGAGTCATAGAAGAATGGAGAGAGGGAGGGAATCAAGGCTGAGCGGGAGGCACAGAGGTGAGGAGAGGCGTAGAGGACATTTAGATGGCGGGAGACGAGGAGAGGGATGAAGGTCAAATTACCAGAGACAGAATTCAAACCATGGAGGACGGAGGGAACTGGCTAGAAGGAAGAACGAAGAGATTACGTTGTTGTGCCCATCCAGAATTTCACAGTATGAATGGGTATGCAAAGGTGGTTGATGAAAAGAGGGTGAGGAAGGGAGAGAGTGAAAGAGAATATTGGTATGGCGGAGGAGGAAGAGGCAGATAAGGATGGAGGAGAGGAAGCATAGAAATTACATCACTATTGACTGAAAGACAAGGAAGAAAAATGGATAAATACTTAATGTGTTTGTTTTGTGCAGAAACAGACAGATGGATATATCATTGACCCTTTTCTCTCTGTGTGTTTGTTGTCATTACCAGACAATCCAAACCGCTACAACGAGAAGGACCAGAGGAGTATGTTGGTCTGGTGTCCCAACAGCCAGATTTCTGATGCAATGTGTAAGCTCTATTACACGCCGCACACACACACACACACACACACACCCAACCTTTCATTCAGTATTACAAGCTTAACAACCTGACCTTCAATGGCTGTATGTTGGCTGGAGAATAGCAATTAAAGTTTTTACTCCCTCTTTCCCCCTTTCTCTTCCATTTCCTCTGTCTGGCTTTCACTCTGTTTCATTCATTCCTTGCTCTTCTCTTTTCTCTACTTCCCCCCCCACCTATTAAACTGTTACCTTGCTTTCCTGTCTCTCTACTTTGGCCCCCCCATTTCTCTTTATCCCTGTCCTTCATTCTGTCTTTCACCTCTTTCTGTCTCTTTCCTCCTCCCTCTCTCTATCCCTCTTTCTTTCATAGTGGATGAGTACATCCTGATGGCTAAAGAGAAACATGGATACAACATGGAGCAGGTATGGATGACTGGAAATCAATTGTCTGCAAAGAAACATTTCACTTTCACTCACAATAAAAGCACATACTAAAAAACAAAACATTTTAATATCTTACCATAATTTTCTTAAAGATAAAAGTTATATAGTATATCATCAATCTGTTCAGTGCATTTCAGGAGTTTTTTGTGATCAAGTGTTGTAATTTACTTTTTGTTGTACTCACTTTCCCTCAGCCTGCCTCGTCTGCTTCTGCTTGAGTTAGTGATTTCCTACGTTTCCCAGAATGACTTTCAACAACTTGTTGCTTTCCATCAAATATGGACTTCTAAATCTAGCTAGCTAGCCACCTTGTTTGTGAACATTTGGGCAGGTCTCTGATTGTGGCTTCACTGGAAATTAAGATCCCTTGTAGCTGTGCTGGAAATATCACGTCATCCATATTTAGCCACTTATCCAGGGGAATACAAAAAATACACCACCAAATAATAAAATGGGCCCAAGAACCTTAGACACTCACCTTAATACAGTAGCTGGTTTAGGGTGGATCCCTTCCTTTAAGAACTTCAAGTACACTGGATGGACAAGTGTACATAAGCAAATCTACCCCCTTATATGTATTTCTTTTCTCCCTGTTTCCCTTTCATGTGCATGTTTTTCCTGTGTCTATTTTTCACCGTTTCCATTCCATCTCTCTCTCTCTCTCTTCCTACATATCCCTCTATCTACTTGGCTACATGGCTCTATCTACCCACCTCCTTGCCTGCCTCCTTGTCCTTCCCCTCTGTCCATCCAGGCCCTGGGTATGTTGTTGTGGCACAAACACGACGTGGAGCGCTCGCTGGCTGACCTGGCCAACTTCACCCCCTTCCCCGAGGAGTGGACGGTGGAGGACAAAGTGCTGTTCGAACAGGCCTTCAGCTTCCACGGAAAGAGCTTCCACCGCATCCAGCAGATGGTGAGAGAGAGAGAGAGAGAGAGAGACAGACAGACGGACACACACACACACACACACACACACACACAAATTATTCAGTACAAGAGAAGGCAGAAAAATGGTGTTAAAGGCAGTGTCTTCAGAGTGCACATTGTATGTATGTTTGATTATATGTCCCTTTTTGTTTATGTTTTTTGGTGCTCACCATGTTCTTTCTTTATTGGTGTGTAGCTTCCAGATAAGCTGATCTCCAGCCTGGTTAAGTACTACTACAGCTGGAAGAAGACAAGGACCAGGACCTCAGTCATGGACAGACAGGCCAGGAGACTGGTCAACAAGAGAGAGAAAGAAGACAGGTATAAGATGAGATGAAACTGACCTAATTTTGTTGAAATGTGAGGAAATGAGGCTCTTGCCAGTGAGATGTGACATTTACAAAGTTACTTTGACTAATTATGTCTCCTGCTTTGTTTGAGCTAACGTCATGAAACTTTGTACATATGAATGTCATTTTGGCAAACAACGTCACTAAGATGTAAGAATGTTTTGTCCTCCAGATAATGCACTGGAAATGTTGTGCTGCATCACTAGTCACTGTCTTTTTACCATAGGCTTGTTTCATTCTTGTTTCTTTTCTTTCCATTCTTACAGTAATGATGAGATCGAGGAGGGAGATCCCGGCAGTGACAGTGACTTTGAGGTTGATGCCAAGAAAGAGGTGAGCAACACACAACTTTGTGGTGGGTGTTGGAGTGAGAGTGTATGTGTGGGAGTGTGCTTGCATCTCAAGTATCCTTGCTTGTCTCGATCAAACATGTTTGAAGACACAGAGACTAGACATGGTTTAAACCATGTTTCTCCCCAGGAGGTTGAAGTGACTATTTCTCCGACTATGTGTGCATATGTGCTCACATAAGCTCATTTGTGTGTTTACGTAGGCATGACTTGTCTCAGATCAGCCTTGGCAAATCAATCACTTCTTTTTGCTTTTACTCGTCAACTGGATTTATTAAATGAAAATGCTGTCTTCTCTAATTGCCATCCCATATATAATTTAATCATTCAAAAGTTGATTTGTAATGTATGTGATTGTTCTCTCCACGCAGGCAGTGAAGCAGAACTCCAGCAGCACCAGCTCTGAGAAGGGGGTGCCCGGCCGCTCTGGGCCGGTGAAGAAGGAGAGCATTGGGGCTCAGTACCGCCACCACCCGCTGAGAGCCCGGCGCAGGCCACCCAAAGGCATGTACCTGGCCCAGGGAGACATCATGGCCGTGTCCGCCTCCCACGATGCAGGGGTGCTGTCTGTACGACAACTGGACACACACTTAGTGTCACTTAAGAGACAGGTATGTGTATATAGATACACACACTATCACTGAAGTGACAAGCCCACATACAGTTGGTTTCAAATGAACAAAATCTGACACTAAAATTTTAACTCTGCCTTTTTTCCTCTCAACTGTCTCAGGTCCAGAGTATTAAACAGAACAACAGTAGTTTGAAACAGAGTCTAATTGAGGGTATCGACTCTCTCAGACCTACTGAGGTACAATTCTCTTTTCCTCGCCTTCTTTAACTCACTTTTTTCCGATGACTTTTCTACCTGTCCTACCTTCCAAATCTCTTCCTGCCACCCCTCATTCGTCTATATTGCCTGTCCTTCCTGACTCCCTAATCTTATTCCTGCTTGCTTCCTCCTTCCCTCCTTCCCTTTCTCGTTTTGTATTTTCAACTCATCCATCATCCCTGTTCATTGAAGACCTGTTTTTCCTCTCTGCTCTTCCCTGACTTTATTCTCCATCCACAATCTCTGATCTCTCTGCTGTCTTGAGTTTGTTCCTCTCCGCTGCTCTCATGTATTCAATCTGTCCTTCCAATCTCCCTACAGATATTACTCTCCCTTGTGTCTTAATCTGCTCTTTGCTCTCTCGCCTTTTTTCCCTCTTCTCTCTCTTACCACTTTCTTCTCTCATATTTAATCTATCCCTCTCCTCTTCTCTCTCTCTCTCCCAGCCTGCCCCGAAGATGAACTCTCGTTGGACTACAGAGGAGCAGCTCCTGGCTGTGCAGGGTGAGTGAAGTCCACAGCATCGTCTTCCTTCCCTTCTACTGTGTCACGTTGCATCGCTGGCTATTCTCCCCCTACCTCACATTCACAGCCAGAGAAGCCAGACTGTTAGACACATTCACAGTCACATTCCCCACAAACGGGAACTGCATGTACAGTGTTAGCGTTTGTATTAGCTGCGCGGAGGCCACTGTAGACAAGTCTATCTTGAAGCCTAGAGTAGGTGTATTGTAAATCATTTGAGTTTTGCAACCTCCTCCCAGGTGGAGCTCTAATGTTGTAGCAGTGTAGCAAGCATGCAGTAGTGGGACTAAAACATTGATACATTTCATCTCTGCATGCAGACCACAACTGGATTATTTACCCAACCCGCTTGTAAAGTAGTCATATTGCTGGATAAACTGCGGGAGCAAATCACAATCACTTTCAAGTCCATAGTTGCACGTCTACAATGGGAAGATCAACCAGTTTCTCCTCTTAGTTTCTGCAGGATGCTGACGGAATGAAAAATAAAATAGATAAAAGTATGCAATGAAAAACTGCACGTCAAACCCAAATTGGATGGAACTTTTGATGTGTACGTTTCATTTCTATATACGCCTTGCCCAGCATTCCACCTTTCAGTGTTTTAAGTATTGATAAATAGGACCCACTGGGACTTAGATTCCAACTGCAGTGAAGATGAATTTGGGTTATGGGAGAAGGAGGGCTCCTATTGTTCCAGCTTAGTGTGCACAACACCTACTCAATTAAAGAGAGGCAGCTCTCTTTTAGAAAGTGGAGTTCTTCATTATAAGAGGAATCCTGAATCATGAGGATGCTCTTTGAAGCGTTGTTGCTATGGACACTGAGTTCTGCATGCCATTGAAGACATGCCTGTATTGGTCCATAATTCAGTCTGACTTTACAATATGTAGGTGAACTTGGATTGCATTTCATTTGAATCACATGCTATAACATTCACACCAAGGGAGTCAGAGTCAGTAGGAAAACCCATTCGATCAAGGCTTGGATTGTTGAGGTCATATACATTACATGGTTAGTATAAGTGCCCTGACCGGTGATCCTAGATCACTAATGCTAAGGATCGGGGTAGGGTAGAGAGGGTTGGAGTAGCAGGCTTGTGACTGGAAGTTCAGATCCCAGACTTGCAGGTAAAATATGAAAGTGTAATGCTCTCCCCTCCCTCAACACCTACTTTGAGGCACTTAACTCTCCTCCAGTGAGTGTGAAGCAGGGCAGTGATGAAAAGAGCACATGCACTCAGTCACAGTCAACTGACCCTGGATGAAGGTGAACAAAAATGAAAAGGAGGAAAGACGTACAAGCCCACTCACACTCTACCTGCTTTTCATCTATTCCCTCTCTCTCTTTTTTCCAACAAAAATTGATTGGGTAATTGGGTAATTGATTGGTTGATAGTGATGTATAGTCTCTACCTAACCTAACTAAATTTCTTTTCTCCCTTCTCTTTCTTTCTCCAGCTATCCGCCGCTATGGTAAAGACTTTGTCGCCATCGCCGAGGTGATAGGGACCAAGACAATGGCTCAGGTGAGCTTGCTCTTCCTCGGCTGGGTCTTCCTCACATGTTGTATTTTTAAAAACTATTCAAAGGTACTTCTAGTCCAGGCGAAATAGACAATCATTCAGGTTTGTGTAGAAGCACCGAAATAGGTATACATGTATAGTTCAATGCCCTGAACATTTTCAGAATTGGAGCCACTGCAAAAAACGGTACTGATTGACCAGGAAGGTGTTGTTTGTCTTTCCACAATTACATTTACCCATATGACTGATTGTGATAGATACTAAAATGGCAGTGTTCTCAGTTTCATTGTATTTCTTGAATTGTACTTGTATTTATTACTTGAATTTGCCATTACATAATGACATGGAGGAAAGGCAGAGGTAAACCCATTTGCTGGTATTGCTGGAAAAAAATGGCCTGCTTGGCTAATCGGCACCATTCTCAAATTCTGAAAATGTTCAGGGCATCTAACTGCACAGTTACACCAATTTTGGTGTTTTTATGTAAAAGAATAATTGATCTTGGACACAAATGATAGTTGAGCTTGTCATAAAGGTCATGAGTCCGATTCAAACCCACAACCTCCTCAGAAATCTGTTCCCTGGGCATGTTACCGGCTAAGGCGCATGCTGTGTGCTCGCTGTGTTGTGAGTTTGAGTCCGGCTCACAACCTTTTGAATGCATTTCTGCCCTCTCCTGCCTGTCCTATGTACCGTGTAATAAAGAAATGACAGAAAAATGGTAAAAGAGGAGAGCTCCTCTTTTCTCTCCCTCTAATCCTCCATCCAGCTGAGGTTGCTCTCTGTCAGCTGCCTGTCATCCCATCATCTCTTCTCTAAGTCTCCCTCTCTCTCTCCATACCTCCCTCTAAGCTTCTTCTTTGTGAGCTTACTATAATCTAATCTGTTATCACTCCTTTTTTTCTCTCCTCCCCCTGTCCACTGCTAACTCTCTCTCCTTTTGTCACCCCTCTCACCATCCTCACCTTTCTCTAACTCGTCCCCTCTCTCTCTCTCTCTCTGGTCCAGGTGAGCTCGTTCTTTGTGAGCTACCGGCGTCGGTTCAACCTGGACGAGGTTCTGAGGGAGTGGGCCTGCCGAGCAGGTGGCCTCCAGCCGGGACCAGAAGGACCACAGGAGGAGCACCGAGGAGATGGGAGGAGCGACGGACGGCGGAGCAGAGGAGGACGAGGTGAGGTTTGAGTGAAGCGATACACAAAATATTAGGAACACCTTTTTTTTAATATGATCGATCGGTATCCGTCATGTTTACCTCTATTACCTGTCATACAATACGATGTATCCATGCACAGGTAGTGGTAATAGTTAGGAGAAATCTGATGAGAAAGTAGATCCATGTCACCAATCCTCTAATAGTGAGTTGCACCTCCCTTGCACAATCCATGTCTCAGCTGTCTGAAGGGTTCAAGTCCTCCTTTAACCTTCATCATCATCTCTGCACGATGGAAGTGGATGTAATGGGTGTAGATGAGGAGGACGACAGCTTTCACCTGATAAGTGTTGAAAGGAAGGATCAGGGGGTCGTAATATTTTGTAAACTGGTAAATGGGTTAGTAGGTGTTTGCATTTTCCAAAACAATTGCATCACTGACATCTGTCTTTCCCTCTCCCCCCTCTTCTCTCTCCCATGCCTCCCATTTCTCTCCCTGCCTCCGTTTCACCCAACCTTTTTTTGATTTCCTCCCCCTCTGTCTCCCTATTTCTTCCACCTTCCCTGTTCTCTCTGCACTTTTCCTCCCCTTCGATTCTGTCCTCCCGCCTACCTCCTCCTTCCACCTGTTCCCCTTTCTCTCCTCCTCCCCACTCAGGTCAAAATGGAGGACTCTCCCTCGGAGTCCGGCGGCAGCTCCTCTCCCCCCTCCTCCGCCCAGACCCCTCCCTCCCTCTCCCAGCCCCCACCGTTGCTCCGCCCCGCGCCTCCCTCGGCTCCCCCCAGCCTCCTCCGCCAGCCGCCGCCCCTCCAGACGCGCCCCCTCCAGAACCGAACCCCCCACAACCACCCCCCTCCCCCGCTCATCCGCCCCGCGGTGACCTCCTCTGGCCAGGGGGGGAGCTCCAGCCTCAGGGCCTCCCTGGGCAGCAGCAACGGCTCGTCGCCTCCCGGCTCCTCCTCCTCCTCCTCCTCCTCCTCTGCTGCCGCGGGTCAGATGCCTCCCTCGCTGGTGGGGCTGAAAGTGGAGCAATCCAACTCGCACTGACACATAACACCCAACATACAGCATGCAGACACACACCGCACACATGGATATGAAGACAAAAGGAATATAAACACACACACAGGCATGCATTCAGATGTGCAATTTTACATTAGCATGCACACACACACACACACACACACACTCTCCTTTCTCCTGCCCCAGGCACCATTTCTGTAATGTTTAATCCATCCCTCCCAGCCTACTTTCCCCGGGACCAATCCCCCCTCCTCCCCCCCGGTTTCATGGGTTGGGAACCAAAATGGGTCAGTTGCCCCTTTTCCTGTGGGCCCTCACATTATAAGACCAGTCCTAGTAGGATTTAATAAGCCCAGGTCCCTGAAGTGAGATCACAGCTCTACAAATGGCTGGGTGCCGGCCTGGAAGAGTTTGAACCTGCTTTGCTCTAAATCTTAAACGGTCTACCATGTAAGGCACCCTGGTAGCCCCTTTACTGTACCAACAAACACCTACCTCCTACACCCTAGTTCCCTACTGAGTACACACACACACACACACACACACACACACACACACACACACACTCTCTACAGAAGACTCAGAACTGGAGAATCAACACTACTTGTATACACCCCGCCACCCCTCCCTTGAAAAACCACAGTTATGAAGACACACTGGATCGTTAAGATGCGATGACGAATGCCATGACAACTGACGGCACCACCTGTACACACCTCCACCTCCAACTGTTCGTCTCCATAGCAACCGCTGAACATCGCACGCACACACACACACACACACACGCAGGTTCCGCTTGACAGGTATCAAATTGTTAGCATCCACACAGCCTTCAGGAAGAAGAAAGAAGGGAGAAGGAGGAAGGAGGGAGGAAAAGTGCCCAGGTCTGAACCGAACCCTGTTGCTCCTCGGTAACGTAGATTTTCAGGTTTCGCTTCGGTCTACTTTAAAAACGTGGACCCCGGAAGGAGAGCGGACAGGTGCTTTTGTGGAGAAGTTGGCCTTTGTGTATGAAGCTTTGAGTTCTTGGTTACGGCTTCGATGTTTTTTCCACGTCTTTTTGTAGCTGGAACAGAGGGGCTGGTTCAGAATTGGGCAAAGATGGAAAAAGAAGAGAAAGGGAGGAAAAAGCTTCTGGTCCCTCTTCTCTCATAGCCATGTGTTACTAGTATTAACTGGAGTGATGTTTTCTTTTTTGATTAGGTCTTTTAAAGGTGAGCCCTAGCGAGGCAGTTAGTTTATTGTAAGTAGTTTAGATACTTTATTATTATTATTATTATTATTATTATTATTATTATTGACTGAGCACTAAGGAGAAAAGACCCTTGTAACATACTTGACTGGACTTCCTCAATCAGACATTTCACACGGGTTGTTGTCACTGGACTGGTGTCTGAGGTCCCAATTCTCCCTCCCTGTAGCTGTGCTAGAGTCCCAGACCTTTACTTTGTAGCTCCAGCAGGGTGCAGGAGACTCCCTTAGCTGCCCTGGAGAGCTCTGCTCCTCAGTATTGATTATTGGGGGGGGGATCAATTACTTCTCGACATATAGGGTCCTAGACACAGAATGAAACAATGTTACCTTAATTTACTTTTGCCTGTTTGCAGATGTGTTTAGAAGTGTGATTTTTAGACCGGGTTTACAAAATGAAAGTGAGTGGTGCTGCCGACGGTCCCCAGAGTAAAAAAATATCAGGAGGGGTTTGACCTTTTTTATGACGACCTATAGATGTCTGCACTAAGAAATGAAAATGTTCTGCCAAAGTCGGTTATCGTTTTAAAAGCATAACATGATTGTTCCACAGACACCTCATGTCTCCAGTGTTTGTTTTCTGTTTTCATTTTACAATGCATTTCAGGGGGTTGGCTTCATTCCTCAGCCATTTAACACAGCCATTTTAGTTTAGGTTTATGCAGGATACCAGAGGAACAGCACTGGTTCTGTGTGATTTATGTTGTCTCCAGTATTTTGTTAGCCAACATATGTAATGGATTATGAAACTTAATTTACAAAGATGTGCTCTTGACTGTAAAGCCCTCTGCCAAGGCAGAGGCATTCCGGTCCACAACCATCTAATCACTGTTTGCTGACAGATGTTTGTACGTGAAAAGGGAAGTCTGCTGGAGAGCTCACCAAACCAATGCTTTAAAAACAAAACAAACAAAAAAAAAACACCATGTACAGGCCAAGTGCAGAGGGTGGAGACTTGAGACTCAGGAGAGACAACTTAGTTACTAGCAGGGATAACAAACTCAAAGACATGAGGTAATTTGAAGGACGTTTCTGCTGCCGCGTCAGCCAAGTGATTTATTTAGCCAGCGCTGTCTGGCATTAAGCAATCTTGCTTCTCAAACCGCCTTTGGATTTTAATGGCTGTGCCACAGTGCTGCTTCTGCCTTTTTGAAATGTTCACGTTCTGCTGAAAATCACTTTGCTTGTGTTCAGGGCTTCTGAAGGCGATGATACCCCGGCAACTCGGTGAAGAAATGTAGATGGGGGGGGAAATGTAGCCAGCAACTGTGACCAACAATATTTTTCTGTGTTGCCTGTGTATCACTGCCTTAATAGGAAGCAGATCAAGTATCAGAGGTCGGATCAAATGCACCTGTATAAACTCTTAACTGTATGTACTTTACTGTGGTAAACTGATCTCAGTTCAGTACTGCTCTTAATACGTACAGGCCGACATCTCACTTGCTAATGGCGAGATTCAGCATCCAGTTGTTTAATATGGAGCTGGCAGGGAAGCAGCGCCATTTTAAAGTGGCGGCCCATCACTACGTTTGGCTTTAAAGTGGCTTGCCATTTGACTGTGCTTGGAAAAGTGACTGTTGTTAAATTTGTTTCTTCCTCCAAAAACTACTTAATTGTGTGTACCGTACGTGAGAAGTTGTTTACATTGTGGAAACTGAACTGCTTGTGTTTTTTTGTTTGAGATTTTATTTTATTTTTTTTTTAGAATAAAGAAATGACCAAAAGGTTCTGTATGTGTTATTGTCAACAGTATTGAAGTTGAACTGAAATATCCATCCTCAAACAATTCACGCTATCTACCAACACCAAAAAAAAAATCAGGTTTTTGTGGCATGGATCTGATCTTTCATTACTGTGTAAATTGTCTTTTGGACATAAATGAACAGATTTTAAACCAAATTAAATCTGATGCAGATCCGATGTTTATCAGGCCTCCTGTACAGGAATGCTTATGGTGACACTGCATCTCTGACCACAATTATATTAGGTTGTTATGGAAATTACTTATCAAATTGTAGAGATCATACAGATGATCAAAAATTCAGTTTGTCTAGTGTGCAATTTGGTGTGCTTGAAATCAATCTAGAGAGATTGATGTGCATCATCTACAAAAGCAAGTATTCCCTCAACACTGTGGGTTGACGCCCAACAGGTTAGGCCACCTCTTGAGCTCTCCTACATTCCTGTGGAGGGGTGGGAACGGCAACAGTGTTTGGGTTTATCTGCATTTGTGCATGAAAAAGTGAGTGCGTGCAGTCTTGGACGATGGAAAAAGTAAATGACCTCGCAGAGGCATCAGAATTGCAGTTCTCAGCTGGTAAATCGCTCAACGGGATCAGTTGTTGGTGCACAAGGTTAAAGAGTTAAAACCTTGGCTGCACATCTCACCACGCTGGCATGTCGGGGCTTGGAAAGATGAGTTTGATCAAAACAAAATCACAATCGTGATGGAGGTGTAACCACTTCAGTAATATATACACACACAAGGAGCTTGAACGTAGCTCAATACACCAGTTAGGTGCTTTGACTTTCGCACCCTTGTTGAGAGGAGCGTGAAGAGGAAATGGCAAAGCTCAGTTCCTGGTTGTACCATCAACACCTTCAAGCTGTAGAGCTGATCTCGGAGGGGGGGAGGTGTTGTGTTTTTGCTTAAACTATGAGGCAGGAAACAAGTGCAATTCAACGTGATGGGTGAAGACATGGCACAGCACCAAGCCAACAGCACACACTATCGGCAGCTCCAAAGAAAAACAACTATGTCTACGACGGCTCCTACAGGCAGCTCAACATCAAAGTATGTCCTTTACTCAGTCAGCAGGCGGGGGCGACGGCTGCTTGTGATAGCTAGTGCAGCCTCAAAGACCTCAAAGATTATAAATAACTTGTTTGCAAGTTCCTCTGGACCTGAAAATACAACTATCATTCACCATCTTACAACTTCTGGCTAATATTGAGCTGTGACAGCATCTCTAGTATGACGCTGTATATTAGATATTGACAGCCTTACTCGTGAAAACCCATCCTGACAGTTGCTATTGCTATTAACATTAGCAACTGTTGGAGGGCTACAACCAAGAAAAAACAGGGACTTTTAAGGGATATGTTCATGGGCTTTAATAGTGTTTAGTAATCTGAAATGTCACTCCCATCTAACAGCTGCTCACCTGCTGCTACACGTTTTAGATGTGATGGATTTTATAGTATTTGAGCTTTATTAATATGAAGAGGTGAATGACCTGCAACCAAGGCTGTGAGGCAGACAGGAGAACATGTATCTCAGCGAGCTACAAGACACCCTTCTGTATTTTAGGACTGAGCCACGGGATGAATGATGGTCTAGTAGTAAGTACGGAAACTGCCCAGCAACAGGAGGATCTGGGTCTGCAGCCGTCTTGCTGAAGTTCCCCTGAGCAACATACTGCATCCCTACCAGCTCTATGGTGCTGCTCTGTAGCTGACCCTCACCTTTGACCTCCCCTGTGGAGGGGGAGGAGACATCTCAGGATCAAGAAAGCATCAGATTACAGATTGCACCAGCTGGACGGACTCAAACTAATCTGGTTCCCTGACTGGGCTGTTCCTGTGAGACCAAGGAATCGTCACTGGAAATGGATGGGAGCTGCAGAGAAGATGGTTCAAAGGACCTGAAGGGCAGAACAAGTGTAGACTAGAGCATCTTCTGCTTCAAATCATCTAGTGGAAATCAAACTCTTGACTTCTCAACTCCTGTGCTTCTCTGAAAAACCATCATAACCAGACCTGGGAGGAGAAAAAAAATAAAAAAAATAAAAAATAAAAAAAGAGGACGCACACCTCTTTGTTACGCTGGCTTTAAATGCAACCAGTTTTAAAATTTTTAATATCATTGTTTTTATTACTATCATTGTAATTTCTCATCATTTCGTCTTTGCACAAAAAAACAAACAAATAATACATTTTTTCAGGAGTTGATCACCCCTCCCAACCCCGTTCCCACCACTAAAGTTACAGTTTGCTCAAAACACATTTAAAATCAATGTAAATTACAGCAATGTAAAACGAAGTAATGTAAAATAAAATCAACCCTGAAAGAGATAATATAACAGCAACAGCCAGAGTAATAATTAGAATCCAATACCCAGCACCTTAATACAATGATCAACTTTTAAAGAAAAAAAAATAAATCTGACGTATTAAAAACTGAAAGAAGAAACGACAGTGTGTCATTGTGATAGAAGGAAAAGTGTTAAGTTAGGTACAACCTGCTGACGGGACTTGTACTTGTGATCTGTGTCCCGATTTGACCCCTTTCTCTAACCCCCACTTCTTTTTTTTTTTTTCTTTTATAATTTTTTCTATCAGACAGCTAGCACTTGCCCCACTGGCTTCAAGAAACTGGAGCAATGTACATAAACACAAATAGAGAGAGAGAGAGAGAGAGGAAGTGAGGCTCGACCTCCACAGGCCCTCCCCCCCCCCCCCCCCGCCCCCAGGCAGGGTTTTCGTTTGTGAACGCAACTCAAGACGTCAGTTCGGTTTCTTCCACACCGAACTTATTTGAGGATAATGCTGCCGTGATACGAATGTCTCCGTGCTCTCCCTCTCTCTCCGTTTCAAGCCATTCTGGACCAGTCGACGTAAGGCCATCAACAACGAAAAAAAATGTTACAAATTAGTCATGTGACCCTCCTCCGCCCCCCACCCTCCCTTAACAAATGGCCAAAAGTGAACAAGCAGTAGTCATCACCGCCACCACAACATCATTATATATCCATGTCTCCTGCGTTTAGGGTCACCGGTGTGTTCGCATCTACTCCGATACACTAAGGGTTGAGTGTGTGTGTGTGTAAGTGTGTGTACAAGGTGCACGACACCGAAAGGCAGCAATGATATGATCCGACATGACCGTTCAAACACCCCCCCCCCCCTCCCTCCCGATCCAAATCTGTACAAACCCCAAATTTTAAACGACACAAAAATATAATATTATCAAATCAAAAGTAGAAGAGAAAATAATTCACCATTCGTTGTTTTTTTTGTTTTTTTTTCCAGTGATCCGTAATATACTCTCACACACACACACACACACACACACAGTTTTAAATACTTCCAAAGATAGCTTGTTGTGTGTTTTCTCTTTGGGAATACATGTAGTGGAGGGAGGGAGGGAGGGGAGGTGAGGGGGAAAGGGAGGGAGGTTAGAGAGAGGAGATGCTCTGGGGGCGAGGGGGGGAGGGAGGGGGGAGATCCATCGGTTCCAAGTGTCAGGGTCGACATTCTGTGTATGAAGGCGCGATGCCACCCAAAGCAAAACAAACAAAAAAAAAAAGACAACAAAAAAAAAATCAACATATTTCATTCTTGACAGATCATTTTTGTGCAGACATAACTGGCGAAAACAAAAAAAAAACAACTAAATTTCATTTATTCTTCAAAGAAAGGCAACGTAAAATCCATCGTAAAACCCCATCCTCCCCTCCCTCCCTCCCTCCCTCCCCCATATCCCCCTCTTTTCCAGTGCACAACTCTTTAAAAGCGATCAGCGATAAAAGAGGAAGAAAGAAGTTTAAAAAAAAAAAAAAAAAACGAACAAAAATGAACCGGTGCGGTCCGCAGGATCGGCGGCCACATCAAGTCTTACTGGCCCGGGACTTGATGATGGGAGCGAGAGAGGGGACCGCTTGTGAACATCAAAAGTAAGAAACGAGGGAGTGACGAGACGAGAGAGAGAGAGAGAGAGATGAATATGTGCTGAGTTCAGGTTGAAATTGAGATGTGTGTGTGTGTGTGTAGGGGGTGGTGGAGTGTTGGTTTGTGTGTGTGCGTGTGTGTGTGTGTGTGTGTGGGAGGGGTGGGTCCTTTTTGGATGGGTTGGGCGGAGGGGGTCCTTGTCCTGGCATTTCCTGGAGGTTTGTCTGTCCAGTCCATCTATGGTATTGTGTGCTTGTGTGTGTGTGTGTGACGGGCCCTCGGGAGCCACAGTCCTGGCTCAGTGAGAGTCCATTCAGATCGGGAGGAGAACCGACGGGCTTTGAGAACGTGGAAATGCCCTCCGACTTCAACAGAAAACTCCAAAAAAAAAAAAAAGGAGGGAGTTTTTTCCCCAGCAAAATAAAAAAAAAAAAAAAAAAAATCCAGCTCCATCTCCTACCCAGAACTTTCTACGAAACATCACGACTCGGTTAAGAGATTCAGAAAGCAGGTGTAAGGTCCTTTCATCAGTCCTCTGCTCCCTTCATCTCTATCACCCCCCCCTCCCTCCCCCCCAAAAAAAAAACACCAACCCCGGTAGCAGAACCGTGCTGAGAAACTGAATAAATAGCAGGAAATGACGAGTGGTCAAAGTGATCAAAGTGTGACTCCTTTTAAAACGGCAAGAGCAGATCGGACATGCAGAGTGGAACGTCTAAGTAGAACGTGGAAAGAAAAAAAATAAAAATAAAAACAGAAAGGGGAAAAACACCCCGTAGAGAGAGAGAGGACCCCGGTCTTGTGTTTGTAGTACTTCACAACTCGACAAGTTTCTAAACTCAGGGCCTCGGGAACTTAAAGAACAAAAGCGTTTTCTAGTCTCCAATAACCGATAGCCCTACTTCAGACCTTCCGCAGAAGTAACAATCTTGTTTTTTTTGTTTGTTTTTTTTAAACTCCCCCCCCGGCCCATCAAGCCTTCCTCAATACAGCATCATCATCCGCCTACCTTCGACCCGACTACACTCACCTCCTGTTGTAAATCTCACCCCCACCTCCCCCCCCCCCGTCTCCTCCCTCGTCTCTCCTCCCTCCGCGCTCACAGCTTGAGCTCGTTGGCGATCTTGGAGGCGATGTTCTTGAAGGCGATGGACGTGCCCGAGATCCGCTTGAAGCGCACGCCGTTCAGGGAGAGGCGGGGCAGCTTGCACACCTCCATCTCCCACTGGACGAAGTCGTCGCGCGCCGGGTTGCCCGACACGCACAGCAGCATGTAGCGCTCGCGCAGCTCGTACTCGCAGCTGTTGGAGTCGAGCACCTTGCGGATCTCGCGCATCATCTCGGCGGGCTCCATGGACGACGTGGTCTTCATGGACCAGGTGAACCGCAGCGAGCGCGGCTTAGACGAGTCCTTCTGGCCGGCGATGGCCGGAGGCGTACCAGTGCCGCCTGGGAAGGAGGGGAAAAGAGGAAAAGAAAAAGAGAAGGAATAGAGAGGAATGAGTGAGGAGGGAGGAGGAGGAAGGGTTGAAACTATTGATGGAAACTAGCTTTTTGGCTAATTCGAGTACATTTACATGTTAAATAGGTATTTTGATATGTTGATTAATGTACACTGTCCCTTGTTTAAATAAATAAATAAAAATGAAATAAAATAAAAAAACATGGGTTGGAGAGGGTTAGAAAGAGTTGGAAAAACAATAACAACTCCTGAATCAACTCTCCGAATGACTCCGGCCTACCGGTGTTGCCGGATCCCGGTGAGGAGTTGTTCTCGTCGTTGTTGGAGGAGAGAACGCCGCCGGACGTCTTCTCCGACTTGTCCACTGTACTGCTCAGCATGGACCTGGATGGAGGCATGGGATGGAGGGATGGGGAGGGAGAGAGAGAGGGTGGTGGGGAGGAGGAGGAGTAGGGAGGGATGGCGCAAGAGAAAATAGAGGGTGGGGAGAGTTTGGAGAGAGGAGAGGGTGGAAGAAGAAGAATGACGGGAGAGGAAGCAGGGGAGAGAGGGATGGGAGGGTTTGGGGGGAGAGAACAGAGGAAACGAGGGAGGGGAGGAATAGAAATAGCAGGAGAGGAGGAGCGTGAGGAGGAGGACGAAGAGTTGAACGAAGAGAGAGGAAGGAGGAAGAGAAAAAGTGTTAGAATTGAGCAGAGGGAATTTAGAGTATTTCAAAAAGTAGAGGGGCGAAAAAGGGAGGGAGAGGGAGGGAGGGAGAAACGGAGCGGATGGGTTGAAAGGGAGAGGGAGACAATGAGGATGTGGAAATGAATGAAGACAAAGAGCAAAAATTTTAAGCACCCTCATGTGTGTTTGTGTGTCTCTGTAAACCATGTTGCTGAGTTCAGGCATGTGTGTGTGTGTGTATGTTTGTATGCGTGTGTTTCATCTCTACGTGCACACAAACACACATTTGGGTACTGGCCGATTTTTCCCTCCCCACACCCACACACACCCCCCCCCACACACACACACACACACACGCACACCACCATGCACGACGACCGACCCGCCGACACACGCTCACTCACTCACTGGGATGCTACCATTCGCTACCGGCATGTCCTCGCACCCCCTGATTAACCCCCCCTGGTTAACGCTAAGGGCATTATCACCATCACCAACCAATTACATCCCAATTAACAGCCCCTCTTTCCCAGCCACTCACAACAAGCACGGCTCAGATATCATCTACTGATTGGGTCTGCGCTACTGATTGTCAGGCGTTTTTTTTTTGGTTTTTTTGGGGGGGGGTCGAGTCTCGGATTTTGCGGCTTTGTTTTGTTTCGACAGTCTGTTCTGTTTCTCACCTGCTCCCCTCATCCCGACCCTCTCCCTCATACGGACTCCTCGAGAAAAATCAACACAAGTTTAGTCTTTTTGAGGACTAGCGGCGTGTTCCTCTACAACATAGTACCACTTCATCAGCCCATGCCTGCCTCGTCGTTCCAATCCAAAACACACAAGACTCTGATGCCAAGATTACTTCCAGTCCGATTTCATTCCAGACCTCTGAACGGAACCACCTGTGGACTACGTGGCCCATGATGCATTGCACCGGATGGCTGCATTACTATGGCAACTGCTCCGTGTCCCAGTGCTGGTCCACTCTGCGCAAACCACTTAATTACATCTCCCCCCCATTGAGTAGGGATTCATTATTATACAATGAGGTCAAAAGATGAGGTAGGAAGAGGATGAAATGGCACGGATCTGGGAATGGTCACACTTTGGACCGGAATGGAATGGCTTAAAATGATTTGGGCCAGAATAGAACGGAATGGTTTGGACCAGAATAGAATGGCTTGGAACGGAATGGTTTGGGCCAGAATAGAACGGAATGGTTTGGACCAGAATAGAATGGCTTGGAACGGAATGGTTTGGGCCAGAATAGAACGGAATGGTTTGGACCAGAATAGAATGGCTTGGAACGGAATGGTTTGGGCCAGAATAGAACGGAATGGTTTGGACCAGAATAGAATGGCTTGGAACGGAATGGTTTGGGCCAGAATAGAATGGCGTGGAACGGAATGGTTTGGACCAGAATAGAACGGAATGGTTTGGACCAGAATAGAATGGCTTGGAACGGAATGGTTTGGACCAGAATAGAATGGCTTGGAACAGAATGGTTTGCAGCGAAATGGAACATTAGGCAACCAAACGGAATAGCTTGGAATGAAATGGAATGGTTCGGACCAGAATAGAATGGAATGGTTTGGAACAGAAGGGTCGGCATGGTGAGGTCGAGTCCTGTGGCTAAAGGAGGCAAGGAGCATTAATGATCCCACCACCCTGGTTAAAACCTTTTATTAGCAACACTGAACCTACACACAGGCTAACTGTTAAAACACACGCGCACACACACACACACACACACACACACACACACACACACACACACACACACACACACACACACACACACACACACACACACACACACACACACACACACACACACACACACACACACACACACACACACACACACACAAGAGACAGACAGACATACAAATATTCTCTGATATGGACAGGCAGAAAACTGAAAACGGACAAAAATGCAGACAACAAAGACAGAAACACGGAGGTGACGATGACAGTAACACGGCTAAGTCAGCTCACATGCACATACTGAGGGGAAACATTTGATACACATGACAAATTCAACAGTTTTCTATTGTGGGAAAAGCCGTCATTCCAAATTTGCCCCATAAAAAATAAAAAAAAGACGATCATGTGCAAAACCTCCTGCAACAGAAACATGGTTAAAGTATACTGGTAAATGACATGTGAGCGAGAGCAAAAGGTGACACCACTGTACCTTAAATGACAGCGGTAGGTTGATAAACAATGTGGAATGGTGAGTGAGTTCACTTGTACCATTTTGCATGCCCGAACATGCGGGGATGCAAAATGGCACTGTGAAAACCAAGGACTGATAAGACAGTGACTTTCTCCCAGATCTACTTCATCTATCCATTTAGCAGGAACGTCTCCAGTACATTACATGGATCACAAAGCATATGACTAGAACGTATACATGTACCAATCTAAATTAAAACATCTTAATTGAACATAACCAATAAGCTATGTGCTCCATTAATTCAGACTTGGAAGCAAGCCTGGTAAATTCCTGTCTCTCCCTCATATTTTAACATTGGATCTGTAGTTAAGGGGGGTATTGAGTAATTTTTTAAATGACTGAAATGGCCCCCTGCCATTACTACCTCTGAAGAAAAATGGAGTATGGCAGTTAATCATTGTACCTTGGCAATAATGGTGCTGTTACTTATTGTAACCACCAGGTGGAGCACTGATCCATATTAAACTGCTGGTAAAAAGTAGCCCAACACACTAGTGTGGCAAAGAATGGTGTGTGTGTTTGTGTGTGTGTTGTGTGTGTTGTGTGTGTTGTGTTAGAAATGTAAAATATGTGTTCAACATGTGCATCTTGTTGTGGACATGATCATAAGAGCATATTTAGCATACGTACACAAGTATCAATGTGAGCATGTGTGTGACTAAATCTAAATGCAAATCTAAATGCCTGAGCATGAAGTGTGTGTGTGTGTGTGTGTTTTCCAGCCAGAGTAGGTCAAAGCCATCCAGTACTGTTGCCGCTGCTGTTAGAGAGCCAGTGCCAAAGTGAAAAAAAAAGGGCGATGAAAGAATGAAAGAGTGCAGCCTCCAGAAAGAGTGCAGCCTGAGAAACACTGCAACCCCATCCCTCCTGTGTCCTCTCCTCCTCTCTACCTCCGTCCAAATAGAAGAAGAAAAAAAAACAACAACACATCCCTACTGCGTTCTTTTTCTGCTCTAGACACGTGGCGAGCCAACAGAGGTCCCAGGCCCGTGGCTTGAGAAACCAGAAAGGTGAGAGGGGTGACTGTTAGGGCTTGGTAGATGTTGTTACGTCTGGATAATGGTTAGAAACGTATAACCCTGGGATGCGATCGTGGTGACACAAAAAGCCTGACGCGATAATGACACTTGATCACAACAGCTGACAAACCAGGAATGTCCCATCCTGGTGTAACATCGATAGTGACAACTCGGCCTCTGCCTCTCACATCCTTTCCCACGCATCAGTGTGGGGGAATTAGTATTAAGTTAAGGTGAAGAAGTAGTCTTAAAGTACAGGGGATCACCATTTCCCCACCAGTGTTTACGATCAGGAGAGGAAGACCGCGATTCAGCTCTAAAGGACGACACATTACCTGGGTCTGAAGCTGAGGGGGGGGAGGGGTTAAGAGGGGTTAAGAGGGGGAGGGAGTAGCTCCATCTATCGCGCCATTAAGACAAAAGACACAACCTAAATCTAGGATGCTAAGGGGCTCTGAGCTCACGCACACTACCTGGTAAATGAATGGAGAGAGGGGTGAGGTAGGAGGGTGGGTGGGATGAAGGGAGGAGGACCGGGATTGATGGAGGGATGGAGAGAAAGAGGGGTGAGGTGTTATTGTGCCGCATGACGATGGAGTGAGTGAGTCAGTGAGTGACGGGAGGTTAGTGGTGAAAAAAAAAAAACATGGGCCAAAACACGGCACTCAAAACCAAAAGGCTCAAAAAAAGGGGGCCAACCACAGAAACAAAAAGAGGAGAAAGATAGGGCTCAAGGATCAAAGCACAAAAGAAGATTTCAACAAAAAGCTGCACGAAACACCAAAAAAAGGGAGGAAAATATATATATATGTAAAACATATATGAAGAGAGAATATAAATATCAAGGGGTAATATTTAACGTTGGGGGTGTTGCCTACCTTCTCGGAAACCTGAACGAGAGATTTCTACAAAAACAAAAAGAGGGATAAAGAAAGAAAGAGAAAAAAGATAACGTATGTATAAACGTATATTTATGACTGTACTGTGAAAGACAAGCTGCCCCCTCAAGAGCAGATTTGGAGACAAAGGACCAGAAATGTAAACAAAAAAAAAACAAAAAAAGTTGAGCGTCCTCAGCTTGAACAGACTCCACTTTTAAACAGCATTCAGACGTTTTTCCAAATGTTATTACAGTCCACGTTTCTAAAGAGCTTCAATCTGATGAATGGAGAGAGTTTAAATGTGGATCAACTGTTTATGACGTAAGGGTCTGAATGTGTGGATAGACATCATTAAGTACACAGCAAAACACCCTGTGGGAAAGTTGCATTAAGAAACCCTGCCCTAGCCCCGCCCCCCCACGCTGCCCCCCCCCCCCCCCCGCCCCAGCATGACATGGAACATTCCACCACACACGGAGAGGTCCTGGCAAAACCAAGTGATCCTGAAAAGAAGGGGTGTTTGTGAGGTGAAATGTGTAATGACAAAGCATAGTTTGGTCAAAAACATATTTTTCTCTTGCGCACACACACACACACACACACACACACACACACACACACAAAAGTGTCAAATGAAAAAACACAGGGTGAGAAACAACTTAATCTTTAACGCAGGTTGAGAAACTTAATCTCTCTCTCTCACACACACACACAGCGCCCATCACAAACATGCAGACAAGCAAACACGCCAATGTGTGTGAAGGATGAGAAACGTCACTCCCCAGTCCAAGCGGAAAAGTGCAGCCGTCAGGTTATATGATATGTTAAAAAAAACACACCGTGTGTGTGTGTGTGTGTCTCTTCAGTCAAACTGAACCACTGCAACACGATCTCTCTGTCTTCACCACCTCTACTTCCTACCAGCAAGCCAGGCTGGTGTGTGTGTGTGTGTGTGTCAAGGTGTCCCCACTAGCGGTATTTATAGTTGAGGGAAAAGTGATATCTCCGGTGTAACCATGGATACTGTCACCACGGAGCTATCTCTGAGTGGGAGGCCTGGAGAGTGACTGTCTGTGCCTATACCGCCTCCCCTTCTCACACACACCCCAACTATACACTGATACCTGTACACACAGCCAGGCACTTGATCCCTCTCCATTTCTGTCAGTTCCTCACACACAATGCCACCAAAATACAACTGTATACTCACATTCACAAGCAAAAACAGACACCTAATCTGTCTCTACCTTTCTTACACCTTCACAAATAAACACTTCGTCGCTTCTATTCACAATGAACCTCCAGGGTTGGTCGATGAGCCAGGAGTGATGCAAACTACCTCACACCAGATGATGAAAACCTTACCTGCGGGGTGTGTGTGTGTCTTCTTGGTCCTGTCATTGCTCACTTCTACCCCTCCTCTTTCCCTCTTGCTTACTCCTTCCATTAAACCTGCACTATGTAACTTTCTGTAATGTAGTCGTTGGCGGCCCCAAGTGGCGGCGAGAGGTAATGGTTTGTATTGCGTTGAAGACTTCACTACCCAGTTTGCGTTTCGGCCCGCAAGTTTCGATTCGTCACTTCCTGTGCTCGGAGAAAGGTTTCCCGCCAGCGTCCAAAACTTCACGGACTGGTGAATGACTCTACAGCGGCTCAACAAAGGGGGAGGGGCCAGTCTTCTCTGTCGCAGCTTTCATGAACTAGACTGATGAGGCGTTTGTATTTTTAGATAAGTTATATAATGCAGCTTTAAATCGTTGTTTCCTGTCCTACTCCTCCACGTCAGCCTTTTGCTCTGTCCATCGGCCCTCTGAATGTGGCCTCCCACCCTCTTCCTCTCCTCCAGTTAACACTCTGAATATCCCGATGACACTCCCTGCTCCTTTTCTCTCCTCTCCCACACTCCTTTTCTCCTCTCACTCTGTTGCCGTTTCTGACTCAGCTATCCATCTACCAGGGTCAGAAATTAACAGGGGCTCAGGGGAAAAAAGAAATGCCCTTGAAAGTTCATAAAATGGCCACAAAATTAAAAAGGCCTCTGATCATTAGGAGGACATTTCTGCATTGCAACGACTGTCTCCTGTGGGCCACCGTGGGAGCCCAGGACCAGCCAAATCTTTCCAGTGCGTTCTGGACGAGAAACATGGAGCGGTTTTTGATCAGAAAAAATAATCAAGCCTGAAGCAGTAGAACATCTTGGCACCACGCAGCCAGCAGCAGAAAAAAATGACGACTCCACACAACAACAACAACAAACAAAACAAACAAATATCGCAAAAAAACAAAACTTGAGGGGTGGAGGATGGACCGGCTGGGGACAGAGGGGGAAAACAGGCACCATGCTCTTCTGTAAGGCAGAGGAACAGGTGGTATATTATGATTTAAAATTAAGTTTATTTGCTAAAATGTATTATTTCATAGTTCCATAAACTGTCCTGGAAAAGGACCAAAATTCCCCCAAAAAATCAGATTAAGTGCTCTTACCCTGCTACCTATAGTGAAATATTTTCCAGTGGTTTTGTTACTCAACATAATTCATCATCATAATCCTCATTTAGAATCTGGACATAGCGTTATTGCCTACCATGAATCATTTATTAGCAGCATTACTCAACACAGCGCTTATTTAGCATTGCTCTTTCTGCTCAGAGGTCTAGAGGACGGTTAACGTGAAAATTAGTCACTGGTTGCAAAATCTCTTCTGTACTGATTGTATTGGTGCACCACCAGCAGAACTAATACCAATACCTATCTGTGAAAGGCCAACCTCAGCTGGTAGAGAGAGCAGTTGTTTCCCTTTTCCAGCTGTCAGAGTCACAGATGAGAAGTAGTTCGGTGATATGCAAGTCAGGCCCAAACCTCCTGTCCTTCCCTTGCCCTTTTAATAGCCATGTTGCACTGTACCTTCTTTCCACTGTGTTTACATCAGCAATGGTGGATCATCACAGCTAGAAAGCTGCCACCAGTGCAAAGACCGGGACCGAGACTGGGCCAGACGTGGAACCAAAACCAAAATTACTCCTCAAGCATCATTGCTCAAACTAAATTATAGGGATAACACAACTCTGTTCCCTTCTTCTCCCTTTTCTCCACTCAGCAGAGTCACAGATGTGAAAGAGTTTGGTGAACGTAGCGATAAGGATTGAGACCAGCCCCTCTAAAGGAATACGTTGAAAAAAATCAACACGTTGTCACTGAGCGGTAGCAAGAGTGCAATAGGATGTGTGGTAAACAAGTGATTTCTTTGTTCCAGGAATATGATCTAAGAGGAAGTCTCACTACACACTAATTTGAATATATTCTTGTGCTGCTACGATAAACGGAAGTCTCAACCTCATATCTACTACGCACTGCAGGACCACTCAACAATCCAGGATGACCGGCTGTAACAACTACTACAGCTGACGTGCTTAGCTGTAGTCTCCCCCTGCCCCTTCTACCACTACAACTCTTGCGCATGAATACGGACTTGAACTTGCTGGAGATTCCCTCACCCTTTTTACTTCCTCTACTCCTCTGGTTTCTGACCTCTTTTCACCAGTCACTCCTCCTGCCCATCCTCTGTCCCCTCCACATCTCAAGACTCTCTTTCCTAGCCACTCACTTCAGTACCACTTTAAACTCGCTGACTGCCTCTCCATCCTCTCATGTCCAGCCTCGGTTGCTGCTCCCCTTCCCCACCCTCTATCCTCCAGCACTACATACACATACTTACCCATCATCCTTCTATTTATTTATTCACTATACCCCCCTCCCACCCTCCCATTACACCCTGCTCCTCTCTCTCTCCCCCCCCTCCACTCACCTGCGTACAAACTTGGAGGTGAACTTGCTGAAAATCCCTGTAGCGCCGTGCGCCCTCCGGGCCTGGCTGTTGCCGTGTGACAGTGACGGGGAGGCGGGCCCGCCGGGGTAGGCTGAGCCCTGCTGGTCCCTGGCCCCCCGCTGCTGGCCCGCGTGGAACGTACTGCGTATGCCCACCCCTCGGGAGAAATTGGTACGGTCCGTCACGGCGGCGCTGCTGATGTTGTGGGCCGACGGGGAGGCACCGGGCGCCCGCTGAGGTGGGGCACTATGGGAGTGAGGGAGGAGCGAGGAGGAAAATGGAGGGAGGGATTGGCGAGGCAGAGAGGAGGGGATAACAGAGGAGAGAGAAGGTCATGGAGAGGAGGGGAAACGGTGTAAAAATAAGACAGGGGGACAAGAAGTTGGAAGGTGAGGTGGTGGAGATGACAACAATTCAGAAATATGGGATAGAAGAGATGGGAGAGGGAACAGGAGGACGAGAGGGGAGAGGAAGAGGATGGGATGACAGGATAAAGGAAGAAGAGGGGAAAAGGAAAAAGTCAAACAAAGTGAGTGGAGGTGACGGGGAGGAGAAATGGGATGAAAGTAAAGAGAGAGAGGGGACATGAGAGGGGAATATAGATGGTTAGACATAAGGAAATCATTTCCTCCTGATGCTGAGTCAATGCTGAGTCAGATGAGTCTCTATGTCTGTTCAGTGTCTACTAGCCTTGAGATTTCATGTAATCCCTGAAGTCAATCAAGTCAATATTTAAGGTCACATCAGGTCAGTGTCACACACAGTTAATCCTTTTCCCCTTGGCCTTGCACAAACCACGCACACGCACACACACACACGCACGCACGCACGCACGCACACGCACACGCACACAGTGGTGTGTGAGCATTTAATGCCAGTACCTGGCATTTGCAGATGTACGGCAAATATAACAAAACACAAATGCACAAACACAAAAGTGTCCACTCAACATGCTACAAACAACAAGAAGAGGCTTTTCAGTCAGGTATCCAATGTAGTGTTGAACTTGTTGACTGATGACGAAAGACCAGCACTGCACGTACGAACACACACACACAAACACAGAGGTCTTAATGGATGCAGATACAAGGAGAGAAAGGCTGGATCAGGCAGATTAGGGGAATGAGCATGAGCATATGAAGTACTGGAAATGGTTTTGGCAGGGATCCATTTGAACTTTTGCAAACATTCCCACTGTCGGTTACAGATTAATGGGCAGGGGGAAAAAAAACTGCCCTCCCTTGTTAAATTTGTGTAAATTACTCAATGGGTATTGGCATGATGAATAACCTATGCTTCAGAGTATCACCGTGCAGGCACTGAGACACACACACGTGCATAACCATGCACCAATCCAAGAGAAGGAAGGTAGAACTGGCTAACGGATTCATAATGTACACACTGTTGAAAGGGTAGGTTCAGGGGCAGGGCTGTGTGATGGATACAATAGGAATGAATGGGGCTTAAGAGCACAGACTATGTGCTGAGAAGAGGTGCCTATTCCTCACTCAGGGTGCAGTCTATGTGTTGGAGCGGTACCTTCTCTCCAGCGTTCCCAACCAGGTTCTGAACAGCCCAAGCTCACTGCTGAACGGCGCATGCAACAGAACGAGACTTCAACATAGAGCAGACAAAACCACGTACAGCCGGAGGGATACCTTGACATTTGCAATGTTGGGAGTTTTAGTCACTTTTTTTCCCTTCTATTTTTCACTTGTCACAACATGGGGGGGGGGGGGGGGAATGCCATGTTGTTAGCATTCCTCATCCAAAACGGTCATGTCGCTCATCAAAATCTTGCTTGTTAGCTTGCAGCTAGCAGTGCCCGTTGGTTTGACGAGGAATGCTTACAAGATGTTTTTAGGGTGGCTGAGGGACACATTTAGAAACTTTCCACCCCATATTGTGACAAGTGCCTGGCAGGGAGAAATGCGACTAAAACTCAAAATGTCAAAGTAGCCCCTGAAACAGACATTGACTCGAGGAAGCAGCGGCGTGTGCCAACAGGACAAAATAAAATACAGCAAGTAACAGACAGCAGATACACATAGGAAGCCAGAGATCACACAGACAGCCACCAAGACATTTCACTCAGGTCCTTCTTTCATTAAAGGGTAATTCCGGGATTTTTCAACCCGGTCTCTATGTCCACAAAATCGCCTAGCCTACCGCATAATAGATCCCCAAAGTTTGGGAGCTGCTCCGGTCCATCGGCTCAACCGGCAGTCGCGTAACGGCGGCTCAATGGCGGTAACGTAATCCGGAAGGGCAAATTCGGCCAGGTCAAAGTACGTCCACTAAAAGTGCTTGTTTTTGTCACGGACGGGCTCAGATTGTTATTCGTGTGTCTGACAAGTGTCTGACAACGTTACCGAAAGGATCGCTACAGAAATAGACCGTTTTTAACCAGAAATAGACTTTTTTTTAACAACTCTGAACTCTGAACGCTCAACTCTGACAAAGCTGTTTAATGAAAGCAAGATGATTCACTCTTGCAAGACGGGGATCGTGTAAACAACCATCCTCTATCCGACAACGAGTGAATCCTCTTGCTTTCATTAAACAGCTTTGTCAGAGTTGAGTGTTCAGAGTTGTTGTTAAAAACGGTCTATTTCTGGTTAAAAAAGGTCTATTTCTGGTTAAAAAAGGTCTATTTCTGTAGCGATCCTTTCGGTAACGTTGTCAGACACTTGTCAGACACACGAATAACAATCTGAGCCCGTTCGTGACAAAAACAAGCACTTTTAGTGGACGTACTTTGACCGGCCGAATTTGCCCTTACGGATTACGTTACCGCCATTGAGCCGCCGTTACGCGACTGCCGGTTGAGCCAATGGACCGGAGCAGCTCCCAAACTTCAGGGATCTATTATGGGGTAAGCTAGGCGATTTTGTGGACATAGAGACCGGGTTGAAAAATCACGGAATTACCCTTTAAGTCATTAATTTAGCAAGGCACACAGTAGTGTAGAAAGTGAAACAGATGAGAGACAGGGTTTTCCCAAGATTCAGAGAGGGATCAGCACTAATTTCCTAACTGGGGTGGGTTTTATATGGCAGGTAAAGATTTAACAATCGTTGGGAACAAACACAAAGCTACTGGAATGTGTTCAAGGCCCATAATTCAAGGGAAAGACACGACTGAAATTCATGCCTTGTGCAGGTGAGAGATGCTGAATAGACTGGGTCTTTTATGGTGGGTTGGTTAACCGTTTACCAGGCAGGGAAAACCCTGTGTCAACAATCACAGTATGTCAGAAAGACAGATGGCAGACAACATTAAAAATAAACTCAAGGACATGCAATCGGTGACAATTTCTACAAATACATTTGCTCAATAACATGCTTTCATACAACCAACTGGGTTTTTTTTCCTCAACATGTGCAACATAACAGTTATTGAAGTGACATTTCACCCTTGTTGTATCTGAACTCTGCTTTGTCCAGATCTCGTGACGTTATCAGTTCCAGATAGACTTCATACAACAGTCTTTAGCTCAGTAGATATTTGGCTGTAGAGTCCAAAATGTCTCTTCGCTGTAGATCAAGTAAATCAATGAACTTATTAACTTGAAGCTATACTGCCCCAACACTATCCGTTAATGTTTAGGTCTTGCCACTTCTCCATTTTTGTCATGAAGCACTCAAGAGAGCATATTCAAATGCGATAACTCTGAAACCAAATGAATATGTGCAAAACTCTTGACTGGAAAACCAGTTTGAATCTTCCTGTGATCTTTGGGTCCTGACTCAAGTCTCAGAAAATGATATGTTCTTTCAGCGTTTCTTTCTGTCATGTATTCTCGACAGCCTCCTTCTAACAAACGTCAGCTCGTCCAACTTGTTCGACTGATGTTATCCAGTTCACCCAGAAGACACGCCTTCAAAATTAAGCTATCTCGTAAACAAGCCAAAATAAGAGGCTGATCTGTAGTCAGAGAAAGTGCATTGGCTAAGAAGGCCCCTGCCTCTGGACACACATATCCCTGCTGGTCCAGAACGGTCTCTCCTGTAACTCCCCGACTGACTCCCTCCCAGCGCCTCTGTCTCTATCAAGGAAGCAAAGCAAGTTAAAAGGACAACTCTGCTCTGTCAGAGCGATTGGGGAAAAAACCAGTCCATCTTGTTCTCAAACTCTAGCGGTTACCGTCCCCTGGGTTATGTGAGATTTGAAAGCGACGGAGACGAGGTGTGTCAACGTCAGGGCCAACCAGAGCCTTCTATAGACACAGTTTGTCCAATGCAGTTTTCTCTGGTAACCATCTAAGCGCCACAGTCCTACTTCACGGCTGTTGCTAAGTAACTGGTGAGGCTATGCCAGCTGGTCTTAAAAATGTTGGGCATCTCATGATGATATATATAGGTAAATATTTACAGCTAACGCTTCTTTGGTCTAGGGAAGCCCGTTACACGAGCTATAATACAACAGAATATGGCCTTGTTTCTACTTAGGAAGACGTGTGCTCCTGGCAAAAATTGTCACCGTCAGTTAGCCAATTCAAAAGGCTAACTGACGACTGGAGGAGAGGACGGCAGGAAAGGATTGGAATCTAGACAAAGTATAAAGTTAGTGAATACATTTACCCTGCTTGATGTTTCTGCTAAACAGCAAGCAAACGTGTTCAATTAAAAGAAACATCCAAACCAAACAATTAATGAAATATTTGAAAATGTGAAATTGAGCAAAATCAATCTTTTCTCTGGCCATCTTCACTGTGTGTGTGTGTGTGTGTGTGTGTGTGTGTGTGTGTGTGTGTGTGTGTGTGTGTGTGTGTGTGTGTTAGTGAGCAGAATGGTTTGCGTTAAAGGAACACACCGCCTCTTCGGCCAACTTTACGTTACGATGTCGGGCAGGAAGAATTTGATGACCAGTTCACCTGTTTGTGTTCAATCTTCTCATCGTACGATAAGATGATCGAAGAGTATTTAATGCTACAGCTTGAAGGTAATCTAGCTGTGGCCAAAGGTTTCAGAGCCAGCGAGTCTCTTCATCCTTCCTTCATCGCTCCCCTTTCCTCTTCGTCTGTGGTGCGTGATGAAAGGGGCTGAGCGAGCTGTTTGTTGTGTGTGTGTGTGTGTGTACATGGAAGCTATGTGTGTATCAGTGTGTTTGCATGTAAGCAAGTATATTATGCATGTTTGATTATTTCTCTGTATCTATGCATTTATAGTGCTGTGTGTGTGTGTGTGTGTGTGTGTGTGTGTGAGTGAGAGAGACTTGCCTGGGCCGTGGTGCGTGCAGGTCAGAGGGGCATGGATGATTGGAGGAGGACAGGGACTTGTGGTGGCGGGGGCGCGAGGAGGAGGAGGAAGAGGAGGAGAGGACGGCAGCGGCCGAGGCAGTGGAGGCGCGGGAGCCCGGAGTGTTTAGGCTGGGAGGGAGGGGGGAGGAGGAGGAGCGCCCCGCCCAACACACACACACACACACACACACACACACACACACACACACACACACACACACACACACACACACACACACACACACACACACACACACGTATACATAAAAGACACACATGCAAACACAGTAGACAGAGACAGATGGACATGGACACACACACACACACACACACACACACACACACACACACACACACACACACACACACACACACACACACACACACACACACACACACACACACACACACACACACACACACACCGGGCGGGGTTTGTGTGTAGGTGGGCAGGGGGTGAGGTGGAGCATGGTTAGAAGCAGCACTTATCAAACACAGTAAGAGGGATGGGAGGAGAAAGGAGGGAGAGAGGAGCAGAGAGAAAAGGAAGACAGGATGAAGGACGGGAGGAAGTACAGAGAAACACACACAAGAGACGTGAAGAGGACAGAGAGCTCAAGTTTGTCTGGTGTCGTTGTGAAATCTTGTGAAATCTTTATTCCACTGGAGATGCTAACGACACAAAAGACAAACTTTAGCTCACCGTCTGTCCCGATGGCTGAGGAGGACCAAATAAAACAGACAGGAAGAAGTCAGGTTCACCAGCAAGTCAGTACTGTGCAAAGCGATGACCCTCTCAAAACCCTGAAGCATAAAGAATCAGGTTTCCCCCCCCACCGGTGTTTTACCGGTGGACAAACCAAAACTATGTAATTGTGCATTTGTGTGCACTTGCTTCCTCTGGACGTTAAATAGCCCGGAGGAAGCAAGTCTTAACTTCTCACCCTGAGAAAGGTTATTTCTTCAACGGCAAAGAGGGAGAGAGAGAAAGTAAGGGGAAAAAAACAAACCCTGCCGCTGTGGGTTTCGACCTAGCTTGTGACCTTCTCTACCAGTAGAAAGCCTAACTTTTCTCCCTCCCGTATTTCCTGTCTTTTTCCAACTGTACATGATCTAAACTATATCTGGAATCGAGAATATCTGATTCAACTATGAAAGCAAATTATGAAAATGATGAAAGCAAAATGCACTGAACTCTTTCTGAACCCTTTGTTGTTCAGCAAGGTTGCTAGGGACTGTGAAGCTCTGCACATTACTGATAGCTGTAACTTGACTTCACACACACACACACAGTCACACACACACACACACACACACACACACACACTGGAGTATGTGGTAGCATACTAAACACAGTGAGAGACAGGGGAGAGTGGTACCAGAGAGAGACGGGGAAGAAGAGAGGCGAGAGTTCGAGAGAGTGAGCTAAAGAGAGAGAGAGGGAGAGGGAGAGAGAGCGAGAGAGAGAGAGAGAGAGAGCGAGTGGGGCTTTTATAGAGGTCAACCAAACAGACTGCTAATTACACAGAAAAGCCACACATAACTCAGAGAGAGAGAGAGAGGAAACACACACACACACTCACATACACACACACACACACTAACAGGGATTAGCATGGCTAGTGATGGAAAAATAACAGCATTCACGGGCCACTAAAGACTGGACAACCCGGGTGTGTGTGTGTGTGTGTGTGTGTGTGTGTAGCAAGAGTATGAGCATGTGTGAAATGTATGTTAAGCTTGTGTCCTTGAGTTTGTATGTGTAGGGCATATGAATTCATCGGAGTATGAGTAGATCTTTGTGCGCGAGTGTGTGTGTGTGTGTAAGCCTATTAAGAGGCAAGTCTAAGGGGACCATATAGCGCCACTAAGAGTTAATATGCCATCACAAGTCTTCCTAATCTCCTTAAAGAGAGAAGGAAGAGAAGAAAGAAAAGAGGAGAGGCTTATTAAAAAAAAGATGGAGAAAGGAAGAAAGAAAGAAAGAAAGAAAGGCAGAAAGACAGGTGACATAAGATCCAGAGAAGGGCACAGACACGTGGGAAAGAATACGAAAGTGAGGGAAAACCAGAAAAAGAAAAAGGACAAAAAGAGAAAGAAGGGGAATGGGAGGTGGGAGGTGGGGAACAAGTATACAAGCCCACAAACTTCAAAGCATTAATGGTGACCAAAAAACAAACTTCAAAATCAAAGCAGATGACAACCACTGAGTTAGCAGAGCCTACCATAGCTGCACCCACAGTACTATAAATGCTACAGTGTCTCAAATGACCACATCATTGCAGTGTAGCGCTTCCTTCCTCCACAAAATGACAGAGGAATATGATATGATGTGATATGATATGGCAGGAACTAAAATATAAAAAAAATAATAATGAAAAAAAACACACAAAAAAAACAAACCCTTGGGTGGGAGCGTTAAAATGACTATTCTCAAGTGGGTCCCACCCTGAAAAAGGTTTGGAAACTTGGAAAGCTAGATGTCGGTGAATCATCATTTTTCATTTCTTTCTCTTGGCATCGTCTCCGCTGAAGTTTTCTCTAATGACAATTTCCTGCCTCCAAGTTTAAATCCGAGCGGTCAACGTTAGGGGAAGGGCGCTACGTAGCGAACGAGGGGGTCATTTGAGACGGACACATGAACAAGTAATGAAGCGGTAATGACAATGAAGTAAAAACTACAACTAGTAGAGGCTGTTTGGCACTATGGTTAATGCTTATGAATAGGCGCATGAAGCACATGGCAGGTTTAAGCATGAGTTGTGCGCTTGTGTGTGTGTGTGAGTGTGTGTGCATGTGAGGTGTCATCATCACCGCAAGCTTACCACCCCCCCCAGTTTGAAGCTATGCTACACCATTGGCTACAATGGACAGCTAAGATTGAGTGTGTGTGTGTTGCCTTAAACAGACCACATCAAGCAAATGTAGTATGGACAGAAAGGTGGAGGGAGGTAGACAGCCGGAAGGATGAGTTACAATTAGCAAGGAAAGGATGAAAAGGGGGGGGGGAAGAGAGAAAACCAAACCCTGGACACCTTCCAGTGAAAGAATAGCAGGGAAACCCAAAGACCGTGGGGCTTAAGATTTGTAGCTGAGCCCAACAGGGCCGGGCTGTTACTCGACTTTGGGTCAGACGGGAAAATACCGTGAAAATACTGCTATTAGCAATTTAGCATTAAAAGACTATTAACAATTTTGGATATTTGCCATCAAAACGTCTACCCCCTACACTTGGTTTGGGTTTTTTTTTGTTTTGTTTCGGTCACCTGTGAGCTTGGGAGAGTAGAGCTCTATGAAAACGGAAAAGACTGAATATTATTAAAGGAACAGAGCAGAAAGGAAGGATATGAAAGTTGTAAGTGGGGCAGCTGTAAGTATGTCAGCATGTCTCAACCTGTATGTGTATATTTGTCTGCGGTGTGTGTGTGTGTGTGTGTGTGTGTGTGTGTGTGGGTGGTGGTGGTGGGGGGGTTTGTCAAGCGTGCCCATCAAATCCCGCTGTTGCTGAGACTGGCATACGTCCATCAACCCATCGCGGGTAATCTGTAATCTAGTGGAGGTCTGGCCTAAATCCTCGGGAGAGGCAGATTTCCTTGCGCAGGAGGGCTCACCCCACCCTGCAGGCCAGCTGGCAGAGCTCTGGGGAGTACCGGCCAAGGCCCGGGACTCAGTCACTGAGACAGTTGTGGGACTGGTTCATTCACAAACCAGGATGAGGTGTGTGTGTGTTTGTATGTGTGTGTCAGTGAGCAAGTAGCACTGACTCACAATGACTGCTTCGGTTGCCAAAGGCAGACAAAAAGGTAAGAGAGAGTGTGTGTGTACGTGCGCATGTGGGTGTACTTGTCCTTGTCATTCTGAAAACCCTGGCACAGCCTCTTTTGTGTGTGTGTGTGTGTGTGTGTGTGTGTGTGGGCGTACCTGTCCTTGCCATTCTGGATGCCCTGACCCAGTGTGGCTCTCTCGGTCAGAGGAGAGTTCCTACTGCGACCTGTACCAGTGGACAGGATGCTATTCTGAAAGGAGAGGGAGAAGGAGAGAGGGATGTTGGAAAGAAAATCACAGAAGGTTGAGAGGGTTGTAAGGTGGTCTTAAATCTGTGTTTTAGAGAGAGAAAGTGAATGATGCAACATTGCATCTGTGTGGGAGAACGTGTCCGTAGCTGGGTTCCCATCCACGTATTTTAAGGCGAATCATGATGTATCGAATTAGAAAAAGTGAAAGGAAATATGTGAGAAACGGCGATTTATTGATTAAAACATATTTGTCAAAACGACAAAAACTTGGTTTAATCTTACTGCACAACAATTCAAAAGTTGTTTTTGTTTTCGTCTTTGGACAGCATGAAGTATGGCCAACATTAGCCGACACTAAAGACTAAAGGCTTGCCCAATCCTAATCAGTTGTTGAAATACTCTCCACTTGGACACTTGGACTAGTGTGTACTTGTGTGTCTATGTGGCTCTGTATCAAAGAGTGTGTGTCTGTGTGAGAGAACACTTGTTAAGAGTACATCTGTATTTGGTAATATTGATGATACAGGAAGGATATTCAATTTCTCGCAGTCATCTTCATTTGTTCTACATAAGAGTGTCGGCTCAATGCCTAAAATGTGACTGTGTCTCACGGTGGAGGGCGTGGCGCTCTTCTTGCGGTCAGAGGAGACCAGTGGGCTGGCCGCAACCTTGGTAGTGGAGCTGCCTGATGAACCCTTCCTCCCAGAATCCTCGGCGGTGCTCCGATTCTCCCCCTGACCTGCCCTCTTAGAGTAGGAGGAGCCTAGAGAGAGAGAGAGAGAGAGGGCAGAGAAAAAATAGACAGAGCAAGGGAAAGAGGAAGGAAGGGTTTGAGAAAAGGACAGAGAAAGAGCATGAAAGGAAGGAGAGAACTGATTTAACGCACACAACCCCTTGACATCTCTCCCTTTCCTCTCTCTTCCATCATCCTCTGCTTCTTGTTTGTCATCTTTCGTTTCATCACTCTATTCAAATAAAGATAAGTCATCCCCTCGTTTGTGGCTTTCCTGCAGTCGATCCTCTTTCCCGGCCCTCAACTCAATCTTCTCTTCCCTCCCATCCAGCCTCTCTCCCTTGTTCCCTCTCTCATTCTACATCACTCTTCCTTAACTCCCTGTCCTTCCTTTTCCCCCCCCGCTCTGCTCCTACCTTTACCCTTCTACCTCCTCCCACCTTTCCACGAGGTCACTACAGGAATCCACAAATTACATTTAAGACTTTTTACTGCCTTTTTCTCATTCATTCTTTCATTCATTTTTCTCAACCCACTTAATCCAGCATACACTGGGATTGAAAGACCCCGTTTCCATCCCTCTGTTCCTGACACATTCCACACCTCACCCTGTTCCCCATCATCACCCTTCCTTCTCACGACACACACCGGCCTCACCCCTCCACCCTTACTTCGACCCCTCCCCTAAAAAACCCCTCTTTCCCTCCCCTCCCTCCCATCCTGACACACGCCAATCTCACCCTGGTCGGTGGCTCGGCGAGGCTTCTGGTTGGACGACACGCTGCGCTGTACCTTAGAGAGGCAAGACAGACAAAACAAAGTCAGTGTCTGCTGTGTTTGTGTGTGTGTGTTTCAGAGCGCTTACACACATTCTGATGTAGACAAAAACCAGTGCAAGAGCTGGTTAGGTGGCCTGAGACAGGAAAGAGATACGTGACCGGTGCTTGTCAGTGTTCAAAGCCGTTGTTTATCACGCAACCTCCTCATCAGTGACTCCTGTCAGCTCCATCATCATGTAGCTTCCCAGACTAGTTTTTGGCCCAAGAATGTGGTTAGGACCAGTCAGTGTATTCCACCTGGAGTTTTGTGCTCGAGGGAGAGAGCGAGGAAAGAAGGGGCGAGACTGTGTGTGTGTGTGTGTGTGTGTGTGTGTGTGAGTGACTGGGTGTGTGAGAGAGAGTGTGTGTTCTCGCGGTACCTTGTGAGGCGGGGAGGGGGCGTTTATGTTGCTTACGTCACTTCCGGGGCGAGGCTTGATCGAACCTTCCTCCAGCTGAGGAAAAATATGACAATACATCTGAACGTGTGTAAGAACGAGATAGAGAGAGAGAGAGAGAGAGAGAGCCTCTGTTGGTTTTGGTATTGTAAGGTCAAATTTGGGGGAGAGCCCCAGTGTGTTTGTGTACCTCAGAGTTCCTATAGTCCAGCAGCAGGTACGTGGCCATCACATCGTTGTACTTCTGGTTCACCAGAGAGTCCTGGATCTCCTCCTGAGAGAAGCCCATCTGCAGCATGATGTCTGCACCCACACGCCAAAAGCAAATGTATCATTAGTAAGCACGTCAAGACATAATACCTGTAGACAAAAGTTGGTGTGTGTTCAAGTGAAAAAGAAGATTAATCCTCGAGTGTGTGTGTGTGTTTGTTCGTGTGAATATCAGGCAGGGAAATTAACACCAGCCAGCAGCTACAATGTGTCATCCTTGAATACTACTTAGTAGGTCGTAGTGAATAAAGCAGACACTTGACGGGTGGTAACAGCGTACGGGTGAATGTGTCAATGTGAATTTTTAGGCGTCTCAATATAATAGATCTTCCATAGGTGTGTGTGTGTGTGTGTGTGTCTACCTGTCCTCTTTGGGTCCTTGTAGTCTGGCTGGGGTTCGATGTAGGGTTTGAGCTCCTCCTCCTCATGGCCCACATTCATCCACCGGTCCCTCATTATCTGCTGCTGGGACCAAGCCACGGGCAGACAAGGGGAGGGAGAGGAGAGGAGGTGGAAAAGAGGGAAAAGGAAGGCAGAGGTAAAGGAGAGGTGAGGAGTAAAGAGGAGAATGAAGAGGGAGGGAGAAAATGTTAAGAGAGGAGACGGCTCACAAAACAGATAATGGTTATCTCGTTAACTCAAATTGACTAGTGCCACCGTAATGCAAGTTAAAACCTGCAACCTCCAAACTAGTTACTTGTGGCGCAACCAAACTGATTAACTCCCAAATCACAAACTAACACACATCTACTATGACTCTAGTGAGAACTTGACACCTCTGCAACAAACTCACACATAGCTGGTGCAACCAAGCCCAGACAGATTCTATGTGTGTGCTGCTCTCTCCTTCATGTTGGTGAATAAAGGGTTAATCTCTCAGTATTAGGACCATGAGCCCATTTCCAGGCTGTTTGCAAGTTTTATTTAATAATTTAAAAATACAAGATGGAATTTTACACAAATTTCACAATTTAAATAAATGTAGACATAACAGAATATGGGGTTAACTGCTAGGTTCACTTTTACAACCTTTCAAGGCCATCAGTTTATCTAACATGATTGATGATTGTTAGAGTTGTTTCCAGGACCTGCAGGCATCTTGTGTCTGGTTGGAATCTTAATCTGTGTGTGTGTGTGTGTGTGTGTGTGTGTGTGTGTGTGTGTGTGTGTGTGTGTGTGTGTGTGTGTGTGTGTACCTCAAGGCTGCCTCTCTTGGAGGGATTCAGGATGAGAAACTTCTTGAGCAGGTTCTCGCAGTCGGTGGACATGTAGAAGGGAATCCTGTATTTACCACGCAGCACGCGTTCCCTCAGCTCCTGGAGACGGACAAGCGTGGCGAAAATCAACACCAGACTCCAGACATCCACCTCCGAGCGCACACACACACACACACACACACACACACCCTGCTTCCCTCTCATATCTTTAGGTTCTTTCAATGAAACAACAGCGACTCGCCAACAACTCTTAACTATAGAGTAAAAGACTCAGATCACCTCACACACACACACCAGTGTTTCACACAAGTTGGCAGTTTAATTGGAAGGGTTGATCAGACACATGCTGTTTGTTGAAACTTGTTAAAAGGCTCTTTATTCCTCTGTTCAAATAATTGAGTTGACTGCATCAGTTGTTAACAGTTTTAATATATCAAAGTTCGCTATACGTTGGCTCCATTTTTGTTGAAATATCATTTAGCAAGCGCAGTCTCTCACTCCATTGTAAGGTATGGAGGCTTGCGTTAGCCACGTTGCTACCACAGTGTTGACCATTATAATCCCATTATTGCTACTTTTGTGAAGCACATTCACATACACATACGTACAGCTAATTACACATTGCCTACGTTACAAACTTCCTCTACAAACCGCCTCTTCTCAGTGTGTGACAGTATGAGTCAGGTGTGACTCAAGAATGACTCAAATGAGGAGTGCTGCCATGTGCTGGGTCAGAGGTGCAATCGATTATGGTTGTAGTAATTCACCAAATTGCTCTCGGTGCTTTGACAGCTGAATGAGCTGTCAATTGATTGATTGAGCTGTAAATTCATTTAAGCACCAACATAACCAATACAACGAAACCACAGCAGTCAAGCACACTTCCTCTCACGTTAGTTCTGTCCATCGTAGCGTAACCAGCCCCCAGAATCCAGACTTCCACTTACACAAAACACACGCACAGACACACACGTTTCCTGACCTTGAGGTTTTGTCCGTCGAAGGGCAGCGAGCCGCTGACCAGTGTGTAGAGGATCACCCCCAGGCTCCAGACGTCCACCTCTGGCCCGTCGTACTTCTTGCCCTGGAAGAGCTCCGGGGCAGCGTAGGGCGGGGAGCCGCAGAACGTGTCCAGCTTGTTCCCCAGCGTAAACTCGTTGCTGAAGCCAAAGTCGGCTATCTTGATGTTCATGTCTGCGTCCAGCAGCAGGTTCTCCGCCTGGACACCGGCAGAGAGGAAGGAGCGAGGGGAGAGAAGGAGGTAGAGAAGGACGGAGGCAAAGTGAAGAAGTGAGAGAAGAAGTTAGTATAAATCATTATTCCATTTCTAGCTTGTACTGTAGGACTGACCCACATATTCAAACTGCACAGTAGAGAAAAAAAAAGTGAATATTGCTGCAGAAATGCATAATACGTTATGAAGAAAAGAAACTTTTTGCTTGCTTTCTTCCCTCCACAGGCAGGTCAGAGGTCAGCTACAGAACAGCACTCAGCTGTAGGGATTCAATGTCTTGCTCAAGGACTCTTCAGCAGGCCAGCTGCTGGCCGACACAGGGCTCAATTTAAATTGCTCATCCGTCAGTCAGTTGAAGGACGGACTCTCTAACCACTAGATCACTCTGCTGCCTATTATGCCGTGTAAATATAAAAGATTTTCTCTGATGTGCAACTTCATTTGTAGCCCAGGGACTCCACTTGGTTTAAGACGGCTGTCTTAAACACCTTTCCATCTGATTAAAACACCATGCAAGGTGAGAGTAGAGGTTTTAAGAGTAATGTCCTGGGTCCCGCCGGCAGCAGACTAGGGACAAAGTGGGCAACCAACATTTATTCCTGTGTGTCTATGTGAGTGTGTATCCTTATTCCTAAACCGAGCCAGTGAGCGGGGAGGCTGGGGTTGCCTAGGAACAGGTGCGTTCTCCTTTTCTCTTGCTCCGAATGCACGTTCTGCAGCTGTGTGTGTGTGTGTGTGTGTGTGTGTTAAGTGGAACAATGACATCATCTCCCGGCTCTGACCTAAGAAACAAACACACCAGCATGCACGACACACACAAGACACACACGCAGCATGCCACAGTACTATGAAGGTAGGTATTTCTTGCTACAATAACAGCCTCCACCGTGGCTGTATGGAAAAGACTTGGCAAAACACTTTTAGCCGATTTGTGAATTTCTTGTGTATATAGTGTATATGACTTTTTTGTAGTAATTGAGTTTTCAGCTCAGGACCCAAACAAGAGTAAATTTAGTCTCAGGCTCATCAAAACATGCTTTTGCAGTGAAGGCCCAGGACCCATGTCAAATCACTTCCCACAGATTAAGGAACAACAGTGATTAGAATAATGTGCAGGACGGTACACATTACAATAATGAGCACTGTCCGTCCTCCAGAAACCTCATGTCGCCGGTATTGCCTTTTTGTAATTGACAACCGTCATTATATCGCCAAAGTGTAGAAAAATGTTTCAGAGCCTTGGTCCTGAGCCAAACCACTGACAATGTATTTTAAAATGTCAAAAGTCTGCAGGCATCAACGGGAAAAACAACAAGTTGAGTTTTTGGAGATGAGAGATTTCTGTACGTTTTTTTTAAACAGTAATCATGATAATGTCCTGTCTACAGGTTAGCCTGCTAGCACAATAAGAGGATTTATAACTCCATGTAATGCTCTGAAACAAACTGACCTGGAAGCATTAGATGTGTGTGTGTGTGTGTGTGTGTGTGTGTGTGTGTGTGTGCTCAAAATTCTGGTGCTTACTAATCTGAATCAAAGAAAGGGAAATAAATAAATGAGAGACAGACGTGAAGACTGGGTCATTACATAACACACCAGGACGAACAGACAGAAAGAGAGAAAGAGTGTGTGTGTGTGTGTGTGTCCGTGTGTGTGTGTGCGCGCGCGCGCATATAAGCCCCAGCCCCAGAAGAGGAGTATTAAATCATCTTTGTGATTAACCCCTGGGTCATCGATTCAGCACTCATGGGAGCGGGATTTCATCTCAGGAAAGTCAAATCATATGAAGATTAACGCAGACAGAGAGAATGAACCTCTGTGATGAAAAAGCAGTAGAATGGTTGGTAGAATGGTGTGTGTGTCTCTGGGAAGAGCTAGCTCAAAGTCAAACCAAATGTAACTCAATAGTGTTTGTGTGTGTTCTCACCTTGAGGTCTCTGTGTACTATACACTTCTGATGGCAATACTGCACCGCTGACACAATCTGGAGAGAGAGAGAGCAGAGAGATGGAGGAATGGTTGAGGTAGAAAGACAGAAAGAGTAAAATCATTTCATCAGCGGGCAATCATGAGCACACAAAAAAAAAATACACAAACACCATATATCCTCACCAAGAAACACACAATATACGCTTTTGATCTCTGACAAATACACACAAACACATACTCGCACAAACATGCACACTCCAAAGAGGCGACATGTCCTCTGATGCAGGAAGAGACACATGCAAAACACATACAAATACGCCCACGCGTAGACATCCTCGACTGTCTGATGCGCACACACCTGTCTGAATTTGGCACGGGCCTCCTTCTCTTTCATCCTTCCGTGGGCTACCAAGTAATCAAAGACTTCGCCTGGACAAAGAGAGGAGGACGAGAAGAGAATCAGTGTTGAAAATGAGACTCGGCTTTTAAAGTTTCAGTACTGGTTGGTGTTCAAACCTAAGCATTGGCACGGTGAGCTAGAGTTTTGGTGCTGTCATTGTTTCAACGTGGTTTAACGCTGTTATTTTATTCACTTTCTGAGGTAAAATCCATATTGTGAATCGGTAAAATAGATTTACTGGCCGATGACTTCCAGAGTAATACAGATAACACAGGAGATCAAACTGGTGAAAATGGCCAGGTCCCATTGAAAGAGAGAGAAGAGACTATGGCTTGAGAAGGGAGGGACATTATTGGCGGCCGGGAACCATTGCACTGAAACACACACCCACTCAAACCTCAGGGGGGGAATGATTTCACAGAGACACGCACTCACCTCCACTAGCGTACTCCATTACAAGGTACAAAGTCTTCTCTGTCTCTATCACCTCAAACAACTTGACTGGAGGTGGAGGGAGGCAGGGCACAGGAGAGAGAGAAAGGGAAAGAGAAATGGAGGGAGACGGGGAGGAGGAGGAGGGGCAATAAGAGTGAGGGATCAAGAGGTAAAAGATAGAGAGCAAAAACAAAAGTGAAATAAATTTAAAAAAAGAGGGTGAGGAGAGAGAGAGATACAGAGGCATTGTTATCATTGAACTTGAGCGGCTGACCTTGGAACACCAATTCACATGCTTTGTAATTTGAAAAGGATTTGCGGTCCGGGCGGACGTGTGTCGGGCTAGAGTTGATTCTTAATGAATGATGAGGGAGAGGAAACACGCTGAAGAGTGACTCACCTATGTTGGGGTGGTTCAATAGCTTCATGATCCTCACCTCCCGGAAGAGCTGGGAGAGGGAACGGAGAGAGCCGGGTCAGACACTGCGTTCATGGTTTTGCATTGGCTTGTGCACACTCTACGTGAGGGTGTGTGTGTGTGTGTTTTTTACGTCGCATCTACAGTATGTGGTGGAACTGTGTGTGTGTGTGTGTGTCTATGTGAAAACGTGTATGCTACGTCTGCACATTTTCTCGTTGGCCGCTCTGCGTCTCTGTGTGTGCTTGTACACCAGTGTGTATTCCGGGTCTTATGTCTGTCGATGCACGAGGGTTCAGTGTGAGTGTGTGTGTTCAGTGTGCGCGAGTGCATGCTTGGAGTGTGTGCGGGAAAGCGGACAGACCCCACCCTGCCACGATGAAAGGAAGTAATTGCAGCTTGTTTCCTGTAATTAAAACTCTCTCTGAAAACTAGACCACTTCAGAGAGGGAGAGAAAGAGAGAGAGAGAGGGAGAGAAGTGGGGGAGGAAGAACGACTTGAAAATGACTTCTGAGAAAAGGGATATGAGGGATTGAGGTTTGAATACACTCTCTCTCTCTGTGTGTAAGAGAGAGAGAGAGAGAGAGAGAGAGAGAGAGAGAGAGAGAGAGAGAGAGAGCGCGAGAGAGAGAGAGAGAGGAGAGAGAGAGAGACCCACCTTCTGCAAACTGGAGGAGTTGAGTTGTGTCTTATCAATGATCTTTACAGCCACCTGGAAGCAAAACAGCCACATATTGATTTATTATAAACACATTTATTACATGCCCGGGCCAGCTCACACACACGGTCACAGGCGTGGACACGAGACGCAGCATGAATACATAAGCACGCACGCACACATTCTTGGTGCCCATATATTTGTGTGATGATGTGTCCAAGTGCAGCAATGACACACACACACACACACACACACACACACACACACACATGACATTACAATCTCAGCAGTATTAAGTGATAAACGTACAATCCCAGCAGGCGAGAGTTGCATAACAGGGTAGAAAACGCAGACCCCCCCCCCCACACACACACACACACACAGCTGAAGCATGGCTTGTACCCATGCGATAATGAGGTCTATAATTCATAATCCAACAGTGGACACCGGCAAGGGAGGCAGAGATGGAGATAAATACAGAGAGAGAGGGAAAAACAGAGACATGGAAACAAACAATCAGTCAGGGAAAACAGACAGAGGCGTACAACGCGAGAGAACGAAGGATTCAGAGAGAAAAACAGAATCGGACACAGAGGAAAAACTACTAGAAAGAATGAGACAAAGACACAAGGACTCAGAGAGAGGTCTGTTTCTCCCTCGCGTTTTTGTCTTTCACTCTCAACCAACTCTCCTTCCTTTCACTCCTCTTTCTGGTTGTGCTTGTCTGTCTGACTCCTTCATGCCCTCTGACTCTCTTGTTTTCTCTGTATGTGTGTGCCAGCAAGTCACGTGGAGTGCTATCGGAGTGTCAGGCACAGAGCTGTCACACATTGACAGAGCCCGCCCACCCGTCAGACACACGCGCGCGCGCGCACACACACACACACACACACACACCAAGAGTTCACTTGACTGGGCCCCAGACAGAGCCCAGCATGGGATCACTGCAGACACAGCTTTTCCCTTAAAGGCACAGTCCACCAAGTTACGTCACATCTGGAATTCACAGTAAGCCGGAGACATTTAGGCTTTCCTATTCAAGATGACAATGGTGATCTAATCTCTTGTAGCAGATGTACCGTCTACGAAGCCCTGCGAGCCACAGACTAGCACAGCATGAGCTAGCCCCCCCCCACCCCCTCCTCCCCTATTCCTGACAACCAGGGTGGCAGATTAACTCCAGCCATCAACCAAATGCTGGTAAATTTTGACAGCGTCTGGTTATGTTTTGCTACCACTGGCCAGTAAGGAGCCTGCTGGTTCATCTGCTCGTTTCGGTTCGTTTCTATTCTAAATATCAGATCTTTGGTGGTAAAATAGTCACTGGCTGGTGCATTTTGGAGTCCATTGCTCACTTTAGCCTCCAAACCTGTGGAAAACAATTTGACATGCGAGTGTTGCCACCTTGTTTTAGGCGTATTAGTCAAACCAATCTGAATTTTAGTCTGAGCCTACGTCACTGGAGGCGGAGTTAAAGTGTCTACATGTTTTCTTTCTACTCCCTTAAAAAGGGCCTCTTAGCACTGCTGGTGTTTGTCATTGAAACAACAATACTGTCAAGCCATTTTCTACTTAAATGGCGTGTCAAAGGAAAAGCATTTCTCCAGAACGTGACAATTGCCTAGTAACTAAAAATAAAAGACTAAAGTTCAGAATGTCAGGGTGCCTCTAAGTGGAACCAAAGGATAGGTTAGGGATTTCCATCCACTCTAGTATGTTGTGTGTGTGCGCGTGCACATTTGCACCTACCTCTTTGCTGGTGAGGACGTGCCGTGCCAGTTTGACCTTGGCAAAGTTGCCCTTGCCGATGGTTTTCAGTAACCGATAGTTACCAATGTGCGGCTGGTCGTCTGCTGTCGTGGCAACAGAGTTCCGACATCGCGGCATGCTGGAGCGACCGGACGATGTCTTGGAGTCCTGAGAGAGAAGAGGGACACGGGACGATTTATTTGTTACGCGCTTTTCAAAACAAAGTGCGTTGAGGAAACGGGCACAATACAACAATATGCTAGACAATTTTATGTTGTTAACTATCAAATTCAAGTTTATAAAAAGTCTAATGGTTTGACGTAGGCTATCCAGAGTACAGCAGCCCTAATTGTCTTTGTTTTCTATTCCAAACTTAGGAATAGTCAGGGGAGTATTTATAGACCTACGGCTGCATTTTTGATTATACTGCAGGGGGTTAAAAGAGCAGCAATCTGGTCCCACGACTAAGATGAAGATTTAGACCTTTTGGAATGGACAGCCAATATCGACAAGGATCTCCCTGGCTTCTGGGGATGCCTGAATGGCTAAATTACAAGTGGGTTGGATTTTGAACACGGAGAGGTGAAGAATCTCTTATCACTCAAACTTTGTGAGAATAAAGCTATTGGAACCCAATCTGAAGCTCTAAAGAAACGTACACACACGCCTTATGCAGAGAAAGCTCTGGCTAACTGGGGAGTAAAACCACTGATTACAAATCACTGATGCACACGTTTATTGGCACAGCATTACATGTTCTCTCCTATTTAATGCTCAGTTAAAAATCCCGGGTACCAAACGCTCTGGTGGCTTATATTTTATGGTTTACTATGGCCGGTCATGACCCACACACAAACGGCTGTCTGCTCTTGTCATATTCATCTTCTGATGTGAACTCATGTTGAGCTGTATCTGTGTACCCGTAAATTAAACCCACACAGTTTAAATGCATCACTACACTGGTCCGTCACACAGTGCCGGTCAAGGCTGGGAATGTGTAGAGTTATTCAATAGGGCAGTAATATAGCAGTATAGAGTAAAACCGCCTCAATATATCTTATAGCTGACAGTAGGACTTTCAAGACACATGCACACACCCACGAAAAGAAAAGAAAACTTTGCTGTGCTGGCAAGTTTTGTGTGGTAGGCAACTGCGATAGAGTTTCAGCTCCACCACAGGGTTACGGCAATTGTGTGTGCATGTGTGTGTGATCCGAGCAGACAGGTGACAGGGATCACGGTCACAGGAGAGGACGACTGGCTCCAGGGTGACGAGACGCAAAAACACTTGCAAGCGCGCGCACACACACACACACACACGGGTGTGGGTACGTGGGCATGCACAGCGGCACAAATCTCTCTCTCTCTCTCTCTCTCACACACACACACACACACTCACGCGCACACACACAGCAGTACAAATCACACACAGTGGCACAAATCACATACACACACCTCTAGGAGATTTGACACCAAAGAGAGAGACAGGCCAGTGAAATTCACACTGTGGGTGCAGAATGAAGAGGTTTGCTCAAATTATCCCTTTCTCTCCCTCCCTTATAGCTACTAGTGATTTTATTCACCCATTTTGCAATTACGCACACACACACCATGCACCACATTTTCATCAACTGTGTCTTCCCCCTTTACTGTCCCCTTGGGTCATGGGAAACAAGGATAACCATGATTATTTCATTGTGTGTGTGTGTGTGTTTCTAGTTCCAGATGGTATGATCTAATGTCTGTGCCCCAACAACCCCCATGCTGACAGGGCGGATCTGCCCACAGTGTAATAGGCCAGATTAGGTTTTTATATACGGGTAAAGAAACTGGGATTAAGAACGAATGAAATTTGGAAATCGAGTGGATTGAGGAAGGGCCTTCCAGTACAATTAGGCCGTGTGTGTGTGTGCATGTGTGCGTGTGTGCGTGTGTGTGTGTGTGTGTCTCTGCAAGAGCGAAAGAAATAAGTCATTTCACTTCTGGATTATGTAACGTAGCGGGGGAGAGGCAGACAGACAGACATAGAAGGTAATGTGAGGATACCATTTAATACAATGCAGCCTAATCTGACTTTACAAAGCTGATTTCTGTCCTGACAGAGGTGTGTGTGTGTGTTCTCTCCCTCCTTCAGCTTCACATTCATCTCTTTAAAGCACTGCTGTCCAAGGGAGGGCCCGTGGGCCAAATTTGGCCCTCTACAAAACATTTGTGTCTACCAAGCGGTTCCAGAGAGTGATAAGATATTGTATTTGGTCTGTTTGATCTGAGAAGAGACTGAGAGGAGTTTAGTCTTTAACAGGTAATTTCTGTTACATTTCTAAATAATCAATCTCTATACCCATGAAAAATAATTTCTTCAGACACCATTAGGTGTGTGTGTGCGCCTGCTTACGGTTTGTCAAATCAAAGGGACTAGACCGGTATGTTTGCGTGTGTGGGCCCTCAGGAAACCAGCATCCCCTGTTTATTAACCATGTCTGTTTTTTCATCCCTGCCTTCCCTTTCATCTCTAGCTTACACAGCTATCCTTCATTTCCTTCATCTGTCCACTTGGTCACCTTCTCTTGATCTCTGCTTTCCGCATTTGAGAATAAACCAAAAACACTTTTAACTGCCTAACATTTTTTATCACTAGGCCTACAACAAGTATCAAGTGTTTTAGAGGGCTGCCATGACATTTTGAATTTTAGTCTTCACTTTTCAGGCACTTGTCATGTTGTGGTGAAAACTGCAGTCTGCGTTTGACCAACTAAACCAAGTTAGTTTGTAGTTGGCGGGACAATGTGTTTTTTTACTGACTAGTTTGGCAGCAGGGTGGCATAATAAGTAGGAAGGACCTGGATTCAAGCTCCAGTGTTGACAAGCATTCGGCCTGCTGAAGTGTCCTTGAGCAAGACACTTGAGCAGCATCGGCTACTGCTCAAGTTCTATATGGGGATCATTCATCCCCATATAGAACTTCTCTTTTTTTACCGATCAGCAATGTAAACAATCAATAGGGCAGCTAAAGGGCAAATCTTGAAACTCACTCCTAATATGGCAAGCGGCAGGCAAAGAACAATAACAGGCTTAAATTGAAGATGTGTAAGCATTTAATAAGTTATGCCAGTTTGAGAAGCAGTGTGCAAAGTGTCCCTCTTTTCCCCTCAGTGAGCATCTCCAACTCCAGCACCTACTCAAGTTGTTTTATGATGTACATATGTCCACTTCTATTTCTTTTCCTCTCATTTCGTACCTTCATCTTTTCTCCTCTAATCGAGACCTGCAAAGTAGTACTTCCAAGGCTTTCATATAAACACAAGAAAATATAGACAGAGTAAAATGTCTAAGTGTTTCGTCATTGTTTTCACACAGAGGCCAATAAAAACCCGTAATGAAAAGCTGACATACTTTTCCCTCATGAACTCCACATAACACTTAAGATCAGCTAACGGCACATGGTGTATTTAAAGCCATTGACAGCAACTGTGGGTAGATGGATATCGCCACAGCTAATATTTGTGGTTTTGAAGTTAATACATTTGTCCACAAATGTTTCTCAGCAGGTCTTTGGACAGAAAACATGACATGGAACACTGATACATATATCCACATAAGACCACTGATAAAAATCTCAGTACAACACACTTGTTTCGGAACGCACAAGGTATGAGTTTTGGATTAACCGTGTCAAGAAATGTGAAAAACGACAAGCTAAAAAAAGGGACAGAAGGTTGACAGTAAAGGAGACCAATTCATCAACCAGATGATCCAGGTTAAAGCCCCCATGTCAGAAAATGTCCTTGAGCAAGACACCGAATCCCTACCACCTCCAGAGGTGCTGCTCTTCAGCTGACCACTGACCTTCCTGTGGACTGGGCAAGAGATAGAATTTCCCTACAAGGATCATTAAAGTATCACATCATCATTATTACAAAACCGAAACCATCTGACTGTTTCTGCTACCGTTTTCACAAGTGGTGAAATTCTGTTGTAGAGAAAGCACTGACCATTTGACACACTTCTCAAAAGGTCATAATTCTGGGAGCTGTAACTTTTCTTGGCTACGACAGGTTAGTAGTAGGCAGCTCGCTTGGCAGCTAGTAACTGTGCAAACTAGCAGTATCCTCTAGTCGCTAGCTAAGTGATTCAGAAATGCAAGCCCAATCCCCATGAAGTATTGCGAATAGATGTAAGTAACCACTTGGATGGATGTGTGAAAAGGTTAAATGTACAGAAGTGGAGGCGTACCGCGGTCTCCTGCTGTAAAAGAGCAGGAGCAGCAACGCTAGCAAATCTCTGCTGCCACAAACAGGAAACAATGTTACTGGTGTTTGTATGAAATCCTGTCATGCCACCCCCCCAATTTTCCAAAGTTAAAAGTATTATACTCATTTCATACTTCATTGATGTACATTCAGCAACCAGAATTTACCCCGCTGTACTGAAAACACACTGAACCTTGACTGTAAATTCAAGGTACGTACCAGACCTTGCGTTTCATGGAGCGCTCCACCACTAGTCAACCTAACTGCAGCTCACTATTCCATTTTGTAGGCCACCGACTACCTTGTAAGCGCCGTTTGACAACGTTGAAACGCTGGTGAAACGTATCCAGCAGGTTAAAAATCAAGCGTCCTCCTTCTCCGAGTCATCTTTCACTTTTCCAGACTCTCTTCAACTCTCAACTCTTTCCTCCCTCCTTCTCTCCTCTTTCATGTCTGACTATTTTTGTCTTCTGGTTCTTCCTTCATTTTTGAGCAGCTGCAGGCCGACACCCCCACACACACAGACACACACACAGACACACACACAGACACACACACACACACACACACACACACGCAGATAGACGCATGCAACTCTCCTCTCTCCCCCTGTTATAATTATAGATATGTCGGAGGACAATACGTGACATCATTGTTTTGTTCTCACATTACTTTGATGCTACGTCTGAGTCATGTAGACTAACTTAGAACTACACACACACTCCAGCAAAGCATGCACTAATTTAGGCTTATAAATGCTGCATCCACCCACAAGACCCCCCCCCCCCTCCCACCCCTCACACACACACTTGACACGTTAACGGTTGTCGCTGAGAGCCATTTAATGCCACATTGCAAGTACAAGCATGAGCACATGGCACACACACACACACACACACACACACACACACAAACACAAAGCAGAAACCGTAATGTTAATCCAAGGCGGTCCTGGTCGTGTTTTGACTCGAGCCTCATTATCACTGACCTTTACTAATCTGGGTTCTGGGAGGGAGCCACTCACTGCAGATACAACCAGGAATTTTACACACCGCGTTCAGAAAGTAAGAGCTCGAGTCAACGTCTCAACCACATTGAGTCTTACGGACTCCCATTCTAAACGACGTACAACTGAATCTGAATTTATTGTGTTGTACAAGACTTTCCCTTTACCACCCTGTAGTGCAGGTTGTGTTGGGGTGGCGCTGTATTTGAATACAATTTATCATGTCAAATTTTTTTTTTTAAATCAGAAACCTGTAGTACTGCAGTTTGTTATCAGAGCAACCTGCAAAAAAGCAGGAAGTGATGATTGAGGAAGCACTTGGGGAAGAGATAAGCAAGCAAAGAGAAAGACGTCCAAAAACCCTAAACTCTTGGGGTAAGAGGGTGTAAAACAGTCTTGAAATTTTAGATTGCCTGTTTTTCCAAGACTGTCGGATACTCCACAGAAAACATAAGTAGAAACAAATGGAATGCAATATTGACATAATTGTAAGACTCATTGCCCCCTGTGTTCTTCTTGTGTACTGAGTGAAACGCGGATCTTACTCCAAAATTTAGATTACAGCAACTCCCAAATTTCTACGTAGACAATCCACTGTTCAGGTGACCCTACCGAGCTCTGTGATACCCCTTTCACAGGCGCTTGTGTGAATGTTTCTACACGGGTTATCAGACCCGGGTTCGCGACCCTGCTCCCGACCTGGGAATAACCCCGGTCAGCTGCAGCTCGGCTGTGAACGACAATGCACGGAAACCTCATTGGTTAAGATCAGAGGCTACCCTTAAGTAATGACCCACAAACCATGAGGTTTAGGGGTAAAATGGGAGGCCTTGAGGACACTTGCACACTCTCGGGAACCATTTTTACCCCCATTCTCAGAAACAAAATTTGATATTGCGTGGCGTTTCCTATCCAACCTTAAAATACAAGTTAAAAATATCAATGGTCATCTATTAATACAAAGAGAGAACATCTTCCAATATTATAGAGCAGATTTTCCTCCCCAGCCCTACTTACCAGACAGAGCTATATGCGGAACAAACAATCTCAGAACAAAGAGGGTTTTATTGAAAGCACAACACAACCGCACACAAAAGCTCCTACATTATACTGAAATTTGTGGGCGGGAAGACACACACACTCACACACCCTGACTCCGGGTCGTGATGACTGTGTTGCCATGGAGATTTGTCGCTCACTGAATCCTGCCCTCTCTCCCGACGTCGGTTCCCACCTCTTACATCCCTCCTTCTCTTCTCTCCTGCCCCCTCCCTCCTCTCCCTTCCACTACTCTTTGGCCAGTGTTTCTTTTCCCATCCTTCTATTCCTACTCCATTTTAATGGTAAGATGGATTTCCAGCAAAGAAAAAGAAAAAAAAAAAGTCTGGCAACAAGGATCTGAGAGCTCACTGTCCCTTAGGAACACATACATAGGAGGGTTGGGCGGCATCCCCATACTACCATATACTGGGAGATTTGAAAATGGTCATGGCCTCATATTCATCATATTCAATACCGTGATAACATTTACATTTTCTATTAAAACACCACATTACGCTTGCCATTTGTTAAAGTTGCTGCTGGAGCTACGAACAGCTTGATTCTGTCATGGCTTGAACATTTTATATCAATGCCTTCCCTTTCCATTGTGATAGTAACATGCCGCCGTAGCTACTCCTGAATTTAATTAATATAGGGCTTTCCCGGTTAGGTTTAATCTCAGACTCGGACTCCCTTTGGCTTTCTTCCTCCCCTCGAGGCCTTTCTCAAGTCGGTGTTGGATTTGATGAATTTTCCGAAGCAAAGGGTTGACGATAAGCCCTCTCCCTTTGAAGAACATTCAAAATAAAACTGTTTGAATCACAGTTAATGTATTTTGGTGACCCAATACATACAGTAATTAATAACAAATAATGTAACCTATTGGAAGGAGATGACATAGCAGGAATTTGACATCTACGCTGATGCACGGTATTAAGACAGGTTTTCATTACTGTGATAAAATCATATATTGCAGTAGAATATGGAGACAATATTGGGACATAAAGTGATATTGCCAAACCATAATACATACACACCTGCACTTTATTGTCCTTACAGATGCCGAATGATAGTCAGATAATGTATGAAAACATTCCAACAACACACGCACGCACGCACGCACACAGGATATTACAAAAAAATATCCATAATGCAACTTGCATTGACTATTGTGATTACAATATATGAACTACAACACAGTTGGACCTGGCTTTTGTAGTGTTCACAAATGTTGGGGTGATGATTAAATGCTTGGGCTGAATAAAATATATTCTCTGACATGAAACTTCAGCTGGAGGGCAGATCAAATGATCAAAAGGACTCTGCACAGTGCCAAAATACCGTTTTTTAGGAAGGTTCCTGAATCACTTAAATAAAAACCTTAAGCCTCTTGCCAAATTGGACACTGCTCTAGTCATAGATGAACATACTTTTGGATTAATTGTCCATTTCTAGCTAGTGTGCTCTTCTCTCTCTAACACTACAGGCCAGTCTCTATGCATACTCACATCGACTCATTCTCTGACCTATCCTCTCCCCCTCTCTAACACACACACACACTCACACACTCACACACACGGCTAAGCAAACTTATGAGAGGCCCCTTACTTTAGCAAGGTGGTGCCACGCTGGGTTTCAGTTTGCTGTGAATGCAGTGTCGTGTGTGTGTGTGTATATGTAAGTGTTCTTGCACTGGATTACCCTAACTCCCTAGGTATGTGTATATGCGTGTCTGTGTATGTGCACGCGTGTGCATGTGTGTGTGCATGTCAAACCAATTCAGAGCTCTGTTTGCTTTGTTGCCGTCACAGTTGGGACCCACTGCACAGCAGTTACTTCCCTGCATGCCCTCGTTCTGCTGCTACGCAACTATGAGTGTGTGTGTGTGACTTGTGTGTGTGTGTGTGTGGGGGGGGGGATGGGGGGGGGGGGGCATGTACCAGTAAACACATCTGTGTGGCTTTTAGAGGGTAGCCGATTTAAACGGCTGGTGAATAAATGTAGGATGGGTGGAATGATGGTTGTAAGGATGGAGGGATAGATGGTGTGACAGATTTAAAGTTATTTAGATTTTTAAAAATGGCGGCCTATGAAATTAAAGTAAAGTACTAATGCGGTGGACAGTGACATTGGTATAGATGGTATAAGTGGTTTTAGTTTCTGTGATTACAAAGCATGATTTATCTTTAGGGATATACTTCATATTTATGCACTAAGTTTCATGTATCAAAACTTGAACATATTTGGGGTGTGTTTTTCTTAATCAGAGATGGGACATTACTACAACCATGGTGGCCTGTTCATGCAAAGTTCTCACTACACAACTTTGCATCCCGTTTTTTACCATCCCAACTGGATCTCAAACATCAGAGCGAGTCTTTTGTGACTCAGCAGGTATAGGGGCAGTCGGCACACACACTCAGCATAGCTAATCTTGTGGTGTGAGAGGGGTTAAAGGTCCCAGTATCTTGCCTCCAGATCATGTTGCAGACAAGACAAGGCTCCCGACAGTATTTTGAACGAGTTGGATTCCCCAGACTGGACCCGGGACAAATCTGTATGAATTCTCACACTATGAGAGAAACAACACAAATCTGACAGACTGCATTAGCCAATGAGAGTTGCACTAGAGACAGAAAGAAATACAAACAGGAACTGAGCAAGTTGCTGTCGGTCTCATTGTTTGGTGTGGTATACTCTCGTGTTAACATCAATGCTCCGCAAGATTGCAGGGTTCTTGGTCAATCTCGTGAGACAATTTGTGTATCATGTGATGCTCCTTTTAAAGTGTGAGATACCCATCCCTAGATCATCTTCAAGTTTGTCATTTATTGTGAAATGCTTTCCGTTTTCAGTCGGTTGAGAGAAACAATTTGTAATTTTGAACAACGCACTAGCAAATATTATATCTGCTCAATGTATTGTGCAGCTTTGCAAGGGGGCACACTCAAATCATTTTCCATAGAGCTTTCCATTTCCTTGATGTCCTTAAGTGTCCTAGCCGTAGGAAGTACGTTTTTGACTGTAAGATAATCATCTTGCCAGAACTTTGACTTGGACGTAGCAAGGAGAGCACACATTATGATGCTTGCTTTGAGTTTTGTGACAAAATTTACTTATGCTTAGCCATAGCGTGTTCGGTTTTAGACAACAACCTAGTTGGTGCTGTGTTCCCTTCATTCTTAATGCCGTAGTGTGAATAAAACATTTTGCTTTATACTGAAACAACAATTCTCTTTGGCAATTCCATCACTTGTTTTAAGAAAAAACTAATTTTAACACTAAATGAAATATTGAATCCCATGTGAAGCTACATTTTGACATTGGTAAGTTTCTGTCAGGACACTTCAGCCTCTCAGCTAAAATACCACACATAACATCAAAGATAGAAATCACAGTTATGACGACAGACAAAAAAAAAAAAAAAAGAAGACTCGCAAGAGAATTCGCAACAATGAAGTGAGACACAGAAATCCACACTCATGCACCTGAATGACGTCAAACCTTCCAAATGGCAGGTCTACAATTAGGGGCCACACCCACCCTCTGGCTCAACTGGAAAGGCCCGTTCTACCACACGCCTTCAGAAAATCCATACGCCCAGCATTAAGGTGCACTGAACTTCACTGCATTGTTGGCTAAACAACTAGGCAGCAGTGCGCGTTTTGTCCGGACACCCACACACAGACATGACTAAAAAGGCAGAGAGGCTTGTTTGTAGCCGATGTTAGTGAACGGTGAGCTGTGAGAACCAAATAAATTAACCGTCTTATCAACTCACTAGCTGGGTATGTCTGCGTTGGGGAGAAAAATGAGGGAGTGCTAGTGTATATCTGCGAGAATGAATGAGTGTGTATGTGATTAAGTGAATGATCTGGTGTGTGAGGCAGGTTTTCTCTGTTGCTAGGGCCCTGGCCTGCTTTGTCTTTCTGTTCATCTGCCTAGTGATTGGTCTGGTATGGAGAGAACCATAATTTATGGTTTCCTGGGCGGCACAGCAATGTGTTCGAGTGTGCGCGCTATAGATTGCTGATGCGATGACTCATTGAAGAGGAGCATGGATGGAGCCTGGCAAAAGGTGAACACTGGAATATTAGCGTGCGCGCACGCACACACACACACACGCACACACACACACACACACACACACACACACACACACACGTTCTCACTCTCATTTATATTAAATCTCCTGCTCCACAGCTTGCTGTAAGATTCTGTGCTAGGCTTTCACACTCAAGGTGTCAGGTGAAGTGATAAACCTGCACTCCATTACAGTCATATTTCAAGCACTGTAACTGTGGTGATGGTCAAAATTTTGATTTTGATTCTATAACTGTCCCCATTTTGGTCCTAGCGCAGCTTACACCGACAAGAGGCCTTGATTAAGGGAAGACTAACTGCAAACATAACAACATAGTGGAAATTAATCTGAAATGTAATGTATTCAGTTTGTCATTTGCTGTAGCAGAGTTGGCAGTTTCTTGCTGTGGTGGCTGACTGCTAATATGAGGGCATCTTTGACAAATTAATGGATTGAATCACTCACACCTCGATGTAAGGGGGATTGAGCTTGCTTGGCGAGTGTACATCAACCCAAACAATGAAAGAGAGGGTGAGGCAACAATTCAAAAGGCAGACCAGTATTTCTAGCTGCATTAGTCTGTCTTTCAATCAAGTGACTCAATCGCGTCTGTGGAAGTTGACACGGTCTAAATAAACCTACAATAAAAACATGTCGTCCAGCAGAAATGATGCAGCACCTCATTTTGGGCCAAATCTGTGGCAACAACTCAATATCCTGTTATATATACTTCCTGCTTCATTTTTTCTTCCTGCTTCATCATTGCACATGTGTAAATACTGGAACAGGTATTAGATATTGGACAGGCACCACACCAAAATAGAGCATCAGTATCAGAATTTCCTCAGTACTAAAATCTGATCTGTCATAATTAATTTATTGTAAAATTTACAAAAAAAGTTTTTCCCAACTCCCTGTTATGTTGACTTATTGCAAAACGTTTCTGGGGGGGAAAAAGGCTATTTAGTGAATATCAGCAGATCGATCACCCGGATCTAAATATAGTCTTTATTCCATGGCCCCCGTCAACCCCCCCTACACACACACACACACACACACACACAGAGACAGTCCTATGTGTCAACACTTTGGGGGTGTTAATGTTTGGTGCCATCTTGTCCTGCATCTTGAGACCTGACACCATAGGCTTTCTTTACATGGCCTTTTAGACAGACTCTGTGTGTGTGTGTGTGTGTGTGTGTGTGTGTGTGTGTGTGTGTGTGTGTGTGTGTGTGTGTGTGTGTGTGTGTGTGTGTGTGTGTGTGTGTGTGTGTGTGTGTGTGTGTGTGTGAATCCATGACCTTTCACCTGCAAACCCAGTTAAGGGCTAACCGTGACCCCAAGACCCCTTTCTTTCACCCCTATAACCTCACCATGTGCTGTGGATGTCTGACAGATCAAGACAGAGATGTAAAAAAGTTTGCGAAGGTTAGTGGCCATGTGTTCGTATAGGAGTGTATTATTGAAATCTATATCCAACGCAAGGCAGACTTCCAACATGACATCAACCTCCAAGATCCCACTGGAACTGGCAAGGCTGCTTGTGTATGTCAGTTACAGTAGAAGGCTTATATAATCAACTGCATTGTCACTGACCTCTGTTCTACCTAAGGGTGCAGCCGATAAGTGTGTGTATTTGTGTATTTGCTTACACCTACCTACATACTACTCTAGCTGCCAGTTTTCTTTCCTGTATACTCTACTTTCTCATTCCCAAAGTGCACGTACATGCACACGTACACACAAACCTTATAAGGGCAGCAGTGATCCATTGTCTGAGGCAGGCCAGTACACAGAGACACACAGTGAGATCAAGGTATCAACAGATAACTTCCGTCAGCATTTTATTTGTACAAGACGCACAAGACAGAAAGAATCTTGACAGTTTGAACTTTTGTGTCCCCACCAGCAAGAGGATTGCCTGTTGGCTGTTGAGAGCAGATCTGTGACCTGATTGGCTGTAGTGCTGCCATTTACCCATCTGGGTTGGGCTTTCAATGTTCAGGTAGAAAAACAATCGTTCAGAGGGAGCAGTGCCAGGGGTGTGTTAGTGAAATGCTTGCGGTTTCGTGAAAGATTGTGGAACAACTTCGATTTTTTTGGCCTTCTGTTTCTTTCGCACCTGCTGAGAAATGCTAACAGTGCTGACAAATATATCAGTTTGGGTTACCTCTTATTGTGCCAATGCAGCAAAATTGTTCAACACTATATTACTTTTTTTTTGGAAGAAAGCACTAGAATTCAAGATGTCAGTGTATGCTTTGGCACAGAATACTAGAATAAAATTTAAATTCTTACAAAGTATAGAGTAAAGCAGGTATTTATATGTATTGTTGTATTTGCTCCGTTTATGGTACCACAATCATCAGAGCCACTGACTAAATGCACAAACTAAACATCACTCCAAAACCTCATTGCAGCTACCTGTACCTCCCCAAGCAACACAAGCACACACATATACACATGCTGACATCATCCCTGACTACACTGTCAACATCATGAGACAAACACATTTTTCCATCCAAAACTCACACAAAAAGGTTTTTCCATCTCAAAACACACATCACACATACTACATGAGGCTAATCCACAGCAGTCCAAGTAATTCAAGGTATTGGTCTGTATTGGAAATTATAAGTAGCTTAATATGAGTGTGGGTGGCTCTTTCCACGATAAATCTAGCAGATATAATTATTTAAAAGATTAAGACAGATGCTGTGGACTTGGAAGCAAGGGCCTTGTTTGAGCCTTCTAGTAATGATTTACAGAGCGTAGCCAGGGTTTTCCTTGCCTATTAAACTCTATGGCAAAGTGCTTTCTTATATTAGCTCAGAAAGGACTTCTGTGAAACCCAGGGAATTGACCACGGCACCACTACTGGTCTACCGTTGTCTGAATGGTGCTCACCTGTTGTTCCATAGCTGTGAGGTGATCTCACGCAAACCACAGTATTTTTGTTTGTAAATTAATGTTGAAGAAACTCAATGCCAAACAAAATAATTACTTGTCGCCCATGTTAAGGTTAGTCAAGTCCAGCAGCTCAATGAGTTTGCTAGCCCTCTTGAATGACTAGGCTATACAGGGCTTTGTGCGCCATTTTCAAGCAATAAATGAATCTTGGAATTTCATTGTTTCAACCAAGTCTGCCTCATGCACCAAAACTTTAAGAACCTTTTGTCTAGTCACCAAAGCTGCTGTTTCGAAACAACACAGTAAGTAGTTACAATCGTTTCAATATATTCAAGGGTTTAATATCATGACTGTCCTGCACAAACTTTTTATCTCCTAGCCCTTCTACAGTGTTACAGATGATAACTACATAACCTAATGTTATAATACATGCCATCATTACTACATCGATTTACCTTGGGAACATTTAACTTCTGACTTCTAAAATCTTTCATAATGTGATTCTAAATGACACTTGCAGCTGTATAGAGTCAGTTTGCAAACTCAGAGTTGCAAAACAAAATTCTCAATCTAAATATGGATTATCAAATAGACTTGTTTTGAAATTGAGGCTGAAATCAATTCTAAACTGCTGCAGGATTGACAAAGTTGCAGAAATACACCTTGCTAGAACTGTCTATGATTTGGAATTACTTAAGGAAGTCTGTTTTAAGGAACATTGATCAATTTCTGTCTGCTAGTTATTAGAACTGAATTAGAACCATGGACTCTTACATTTGTAATGTAGTTACAATTTCCTACTCCAAAGACAGTGGATCTCATCAAGATAGTAAGGCAAACATTGGGGCTTTCCAGTTTACTAATTTCCACAAAGTCAACGGTTTCATTAATTTAGGGAAAACAAGAAGATTTTCCCAACTCACACCTTGTGGATAATGACACTTTACAATGGATTATGAATGTTTTGGTTGGCCATAGGGACTTTTACAATTACAGCAAAATTAAAATAAATAAGGCTAAATTGTTGATACTAGGTTTCTACTGGACTACCAACTGTGTAAACTACCTGCATGTGACTAACTTATAGGGTTTTCTGTATTATAACATGTTAAATCTATGAACTGTGAAGTAGGAAGTCATGCCCTGACACAGTCTAAACAATAACCTAAGTTTGTGTCCAAGTGGGAGTGGGAAACCCAATGTGATTGCGTGGGCAAGCTGGCGAATCACTTCTGGGGCAGCAAAGACAACATTGAGAGAAAGAGAAAAGGCAAAGACAACAAGACTCTCTGTAGAAGGCCAAATACGGGCTGACACCGTTTGTTCATAGATAGCAACATTACCAATCCATGACCAGAGAAAATGATCTTAAATAACCGAATGGATGTATTCATAAAATACAATAACGTGGTTTGGCGATTTAGTTGTAAATCTTACCTGTCCAGCCGAATTTTCAATGACTTGCACCAGTGGGATTCTTGTTGACATTTTTGATGAACGTAGACCTGCCAAAATGGGGAAAGGAGGAGTCGAATAGGAACGAATCCTTAATGTCTATTGTGCATTTAAAACTTGTGATAATGGTGGCTCCTTTTATGCAGCTGATGGTGGGGGGGTTTTCACTAAGTGTCCAGTGCTAGCCAGCTAGCAGCACGACAGATAGACCGTGAATCAACAAGTTGAATCCCACATCAGCGGCTAGCTAAGATAGCCAGCTAGCTAGCAAATAGCTAGCAGCAACCACACGTCCCATGTTTGTCAATAAGCACAAAACAGGGAAAAGGGGGATATCCTTTTTAGCTTCTGCCAGGGCGTGAGAACATTCAATTCCTTAATTGGATTTATCAACGTCGAAAGTGGCTAGCGAGCTATCAAGCTAACGTTATGACGTTTTGGCCAGCTAGCTAAGGGGCGCTAGCCTAAAGAAAAGTTGGGCAGTGGTTGGAGTGAGCAAGACAAGGTTCAATTAGGTGGCTAACATGCTAACTTGTAAGACTGCTAACTAACGTCCGAGGAAGCCCCGACTGTCACCAAAATCTACAACAAACTTCTATCCGGCGTAGTTGTCATTACGCAGTATCGGTTCCTGTATTTCTCGTCTCGTTGCAAAGGTCTTTTCTTTTGAGGTTTGAAATCAAGTCCAGGGTCTACAAACTTTCAGGCCAAAGTTATCCCCGGCGAGGTCTCGACCTTCCTAATTTGCACAATACGATTCAAAATCTCCCCAACGAGATATCCAGGGTGGAGTATCCTAAAAGTTAAAAGAAACACCATGTAAAAAGGTCACATGGCAGATGAAAAAAAATGAATTAATTTGACGAGCTAGCTGGCTGGCTAGCAGATGTTAGCCCATGTAGCTAGCTAGTTCGGTGTTTCTTTCGAAGCAAAGCTAGCTAGTTAGCTTATCTTCCAGCGGCCGCAGTGGCAGTATCACAGAGCAATCCACAAAACTCAAAATCCACGGAAATCACCGTCGGTCTTCCTTGTGTTGCGTGATTCGAATAAGGTCGTTCACAAGTGCTGCACTGCAGTGTGGCGATATACCAATTCGTCCGGTCGGTACACCGATTGCTATTATTTCCGTGACGAGCCGACCAAAGAAAGAATCATCAAGTTGTAAAATCCATTATCGGCAACTGTGGGTTTTCTCGTTAGGAGGTGCGTGTCAACGGGTGACGGGGGAAGAGAGAGACGAGGAGCTGCGCCCGAATGCAGCCTATGCGCACGATCTAGCCCTGATACCGGAACAAGCTCGCGGCAACATGGCTGCTTGCACCACGATTGAAAGAGGATGGGGAGAGAGAGAGGGGGGGGGGGGGTTGTCGTTTCGCATTCGGCTACACTCGACTCTTTCCGGAAAGCTTACAGGTGTGTAGGTGACGGCTTGAATTCCTTCAGTCTGGTGAATGGCAGGTGCAGAGAGAAGGAGGAAGCGGACTGTTCCTCACTTATCGCCAGCGATGCAGTTAGTGTAAACCTACCTTAACTCAGTGTAAGCACCTTTTCATTTGAGAAATATTTGATATAAATTCACTGCACACATTAGATCAAGTGATGTCAGACTGATGTAGGTTATGTAAATAAAACATAAATCAATACTACCCTGAAAGTGACAGAGATATATATATATATATATATATATTCTAACAAAGTAGAGAAAATCTTCTTAAGATTTCTTTACACACTCATCTCTCTTGCACCCCTGTTCTGCAGGTTATGTTTCAATGGTTGCTACTGGCCACTGGCAAGTTGCAGATATCTCTGTGTTGGAGTCAAATCCCTATTTTCTTTCAACCATTTTCACTCAGTTTTTTTCCCCCACTCTTCAGAAGTGAGGCTACAGTCCTTGTTACATAATCTAACACAGCCTACAGGCATGTCAGAGGAAAAGAAAAAAGGGACATCCCACCTCATTATTTCCCCCATTCATTCATTCATCAGTGGTGTGCCACCACAGCAAGAAATTCATCACCACTGCTGGAGAAAATATGAAATAAAAAAATGTGTTTTATATTAGTTCTCCCTTAAACACAATAATGTATTGGATATATATTTTAAATGAGCAATTGTATAATAACAGCATATCCAAATAAAAGCATTTTGGTATTATAGCCTAATCTAGAACAGGGTCAAGACCAGGTACAGATGTGGAATCAAAACCAACATGGCCCTTAATCACCTCTAATACAAATAATTTCATGGGAGAGACTTGTCCACCTTCACTCAGTAGCATAGTTTATTATAGTTTATTATTTTTTGTTTCAGACAACAGAAGTGGAGAACAGAGCGAGTGTTTTTACAGTAGATAATGTGACAGCAGTGAATATGACCTGACTGTGATAAAGCCTCGCTCTCCCATCTGGCAGGGAGTAATTTGAGGAAAATGAGAGTGGATGGCACCCTTTGTTAAGCTAGGTATATAATAATAATAATAATAATAATAATAATAATAATAATAATAATAATAATGATAATTAGATACTGGCTTGATCCCCACAAGGAAACGTTATTTTCTCTTCAAACCTTTCCACAAGGAGGTCAGAGATCAGGGCCAGCTACAGAACAGTATGCTTCTGGGCTGGTAGGCATTCAGCACTTTGCTCGCGGACACTTCAGCATGGCGGATGTTTGCTGGCACGGAGGCTTCTCCGGTTGGAGGCCAGTCTTCCTTCTCACTACACCACCCCGCCGCCTGATAACGTCATGCCCATGTATCGCATACCACATTTCAACTACACAGATTTTAGGTGGAAAGTGTAAGGGAAACAACAATTCACTTCCCTATCATGCTGCACGTGCACATTTCTAGCAAATCACGTGTGGCATAACATCTACCAGGAAGCTATTTAGACTTGCAAAGTTTCAGGCAGTGCTCTCCAGGCACGTTCAGCTCCCTGACATGGAGAAACACAATGAGTTTGGTGTCAGTGTAACAGACTGGATTCAGACATGACTCCCCAAGGAAGGACTGATGGACTTTACTGGGGGGTTTTAAATATAAACTCTACTTAAATGTATTGTTTTTTTACTTTATTGTCTGAGGACAGAACCATTGTTTAATAAGAAGTCTCAGATATGTAATAATGCTCTCCATAGGTGCGGTTTTAAGATGCCAATAGCTGGCATAGACTCTCCAAGTTACTTAGCAACAGCCATGGAGCATGGTCATGAATGTAACATGGCTACCATTGGAAGCAGCAATGTCCACACTCTTTGTTTCTGAATGGCTCAGATATTCACCATTCACACAATGCAAGGATATGAAGAAGAAAAAAAAAATCAGGAAATGAAGGGGGTATGACAGGATAATGGGAAACCTTGTTAGTAATGACAGGGAATATCCAACTGACAGGATTTCCTAATGAACCAAGGGAAAAATCACATCTCTGATGATGGCAGTAGCGTAGCCAAGAGTACACACCGTTAAGGAGCGTATGTTTCCATGCATGGTGTATGCCCAACTGTCAGCCTAATTACCACTGACATATTGTCTAGTGTTGGGGCCGACCAGAGGCTTTCATTGGGCAGAACATACCCAGCTACCAACTTAATTATCAGTGACTTCTCTGTGAGTTGCACAACAGTATACACACTTATACCACTAGGCCTGAGTGTAGTTAAGATTACCCACCTATCAGCCTTATTATCACTGACTAGTACTATGGGTGGTGGGTCATGGGGCCATTTGAGATTGGATGGGCACTTATGAACATTTTTTAATAACAAGTGAGAGAATACACCACGCAACTTAGTCGTAGTAAATTGAACACCTTGTGATCATAGTATACCCACCTCCTCAATACTAAATTACCTGAGTTTGGATCTTAACACGGGTTGTTGTGCAAGTCGCATCTAGTTTGTTGGTACCGGGAGGGCAATGTGCTCTAGTGTCGCCACCTGCAGGATGCTTGGGTACATTGCAGAGCAGGAGTGCTGCTCGCCAAGCCTAGCAACCAACCAAGACATCCCTCAAGGGCTTGGTGCTGCAAGGAGGCATTTGATAAGTCATTTTCTGCAATCATGTTCACTCTAAGCTCAAATAGTGGCAACTGATGGCCTCTCAAGAAATAAATGAGGCGTGTCAACAAGCGTGAACCGTAAATCGCTTGATTGTGTGAAATGGGATGTTCCAAATTTCAATTCCTTATTCCCCAGTACCTAAGTTGCATTAAAATAGCTTCCCACCATCTGTCTGTCTGTCTGTCATCTATCACTTGACGAGGAGGGGGGGCGGCATTCTGCATTTACTTTAATGAAATGTTTTGAAATAAGTGCTGTATAAATAAAGTTTAAATATGTCCAGCAGATTACACAACCTATTTCACACTGTGAGTTGCATAAATATTTGGACAGCAACACATTTCTTTTCTCTTTTGGCTCCCATACTCCTTTTACCTTGGATGAGAAATGACACAATGAGTAGGAGGCTGTTAATTGGAGTTCATCTGAGGGTATTTTAAACCAGATTGGATGAACATTTAAAGAACTACAAGCCTTTTTATCCATCGTCCCCCATTTCAGGGTGCCAAAATTATTTGGATAGATTAAGACTGCCAATAATTCTCTCTATGCAACTGCTTCTAGAGCTTGGCAACATATAATCATCCCCAGACTTTTCATATATTATTGCCAGGTTCTCTTTCCAGTCTCTTTGTATTTCAGTTTATCTCTATGGGAATATCGGGCTTGGTAAGGCTAAAAATAACGCTGCACTGCACTGCATGGCTGAGTGAGTATAAATGAACAAGGGTCAGAGTTATTCAGTTAGATTCGAATTATAACACTCCTTCCCGAGCCCTTAAACAGATCTGAACCACTGACACTGATAACTTGAACGGTCATTTCTCAATTTCTTCCTCACTAGGAACATGTAGGAGGTAAATACTCGTAAAGCTGTTCATCTGAGCCCGGAGGCTCCGTTTCAGGAGAATCATTATTCAAAGCTGATTTGCTCATGAAGATCATTGTTTACTTGTTCTCATTTACCCCCGCCATGTACTCCAATCTGTTTCAGTGCAGTCACAGCTACATCCTCAGATAGGGGAATGAATAATGCTCGAGGGAACAAGATCATTGCGCATTAACGTGAATTATACTAAAAGAGGTCATACTATTTTGGATGTCACGACACAAGAAGAGACAGTGCAGGACAAACAGGAAGACAATAAACACTGTACACAATATTCTCTTTCCTTTTGTCTGAGCCAGGTCTTTAAAACTGTCCTCCTTTCTCCTTTCCAACTAGAGAACTGGCTCTAGCGTTGGGTTTGCTGTGATGCTTGTGTTATTGTGAATTCCACGCGAGTCCACCAAGTGAGTCTTGGTGTGTTGAATCAACCCCGTGCGGTGAGTGAAGCGCTTGCCACAAACGTTACACGTGTACAGCCTTTCGCCCGTATGTGTGTTCATGTGATCTTTGAGAACTTCGTTTTACATGAACCCTTTATCAGATTGGACTCTGCCGCACATTCTGCAGCTATGCGGCCTAACCCCGGTGTGAAACCCCATGTGAACCTTCAGATAGGAGCTCACTTCGAATCCCTTGCAGCACACGGCGCACTGGTGGGGGTACGCGCCCGAATGCGTCATCAAGTGCGACACCAGGTTGGACTTGATGTCGCAAATGAACATGCTTTCATTTGGTTCGCCATTTGCCTGAGCCTGAACTTTTCGTGGCTTTCTGCATCTCCTGCTTCTACTCTCGTCGCCTCCTTCCAGTCCTCATCTTCACCAATGACTGGAGAGGCCTTGGAGGGGAAGGAGGTCAGGTCACAGCCAATCGTCTGCTCTCCATCTCCTCTGTTGAAACACTCAGGAGAGCTGCTTCATCATGTCTACTCCTGGCTCTACTGTGGTTTTGGTCTTTGTGATCTGACTCATTGTCATCATCATCATCATCATCCTCATCCTCATCTTTAACACACACTAGAGTGAAGACTGATATAGACCCATAAGCAGCGACAGTATCCACACGTAGAGTTCATTGTTTCATCTCTGATTCTCCAACACAAAGAACCAAAAAAACAATTTTATAACACTTTAACAGGAAGGTTGTTGCATAGTTATCTTATAAGAACCTGGTGGATTCTTCTATGATTGGGTGATCTTGCAATTCCATCCACTCAAAATAAAAGCATGACTGAATAATGTATCATGGATAAATGTGAGTCCTTGTATTGCATTTATTATATTCCAATAAATATGAAAATTAAAAAAAACAGAAGTCATATGTCTATAAAGTGCATTCCCATTGGTTACACTTTTGAATGCTAGACAACAAGTAGGCATTTATAGACCTGTATCTGTTGGAATAAAGACAGGGTGCATGAGACTCTGAAAACTGATGTACAGTCCAGTGACCATCTGGTTGACGTTCAAAACGATCACACACAAAACAATCCACACTTTTCATGACATCATTATCAACAATTCAGTGGCAGCCATCTTAGGTGTAAAAGATGGCAATGATACAAGACAATTCCTTTCTGGCTACCTTAATTTTAATCATTGTCTACATTCACATCTGGGTCTTTGGTTCACCCTCAAGGCAACGCCAACTGTTACTTAGCTAGTTTAGTTAATGTTATGTTAGGCTTAACCAAGTGGGTCTTATTATTAATTTGACTACTACTGCGCAATTCTGAGCTAAATTAAGAGTCACTAACTAACCAACAAACCTGCTGTGGGTAACTTTATCTCCGGTTTATGAACAATATCCAGTAGTTTTTGCTGTGGGAGCAGCTCCTCCTCATACTACGGTCAAGCTAGCCGTCACTCGCAACTCCGTGGTCAAATCAGCCGCCCGTGAGCCGAACCATTGTGTTGCGCGTCTACTATGTGTAATTACGGTAAAGACGGCGTGTCGGCCCCACATACGGTGAAGCGACGCAGTCCAGGGGAAAAATAGAGCCAGAGTCAATCTAAAACTATTTATTATTGTACTTAATATTATAAAAGATATCCAAAGAAGTTGTGTTTGTCTGAAAAGCACGAAAATGTGACCAAGAACGTGCCTGGAAAAAATGAAAACACTGAAATCTCTGAATTACTTTAAAACAATCCCCATCTTTAATAAGCACGAATCACAATAATTTCTTTACAGTTCCACTGTATTCCTACTAAGGACATCCACATCTGTACTCACATGAAATATGTAATACTTTTACTTTACCATTTGAGAAAAATATCAACTTAAATTCACCTATAGGCTCATTGTAGCGCATTCTCTCGGTAATATTTCCAATATTTAACCTTTAATAAAATCATTTAACTTTTAGCTTTTCAGAGAAACACAACTTCCGTGAATATATTTTATTATATTAAGTACAATAATAAATAGTTTTAGATTAGCTCTGGCTCTATTTTTCCACTAGACTGCGTCGCTTCAGTCTTTGTGCCGACACGGCGTCTTTACCGTAATTACACATAGTAGACGCGCAACACAATGGTTCGGCTGACGGGCGGCTGATTTGACCACGGAGTTGCGAGTGACGGCTAGCTTGACCGCAGTCTCCTACTGCTCTGCCAACGTCCTGCCCATAACCCCGAGGATTTTCCCGGCAGCCGCCGTCAGTCACTCTGAGTAGCTGCATTTTATACATGTTTATGGGTACGACTTTGGGTGAGAAAGATGAAGAGATTGAGGGGCTGGCTAAGATGCGTAACGCTGATAAACGCGATAGAGGACCATGTCATGCTAACCACAAGATACAACTTCCCCCTGATTTTCAAAATAAAACCTGTATTAACGAACGAATTATGGTTTCGACGAAGTTGAACAAGTTGAAGTTGCGACCAGAATGGACTAAAACGGACACCTTTCTGGTATGTTTATGTTTTAGTAGTCACTATTTAATATACACTATTACAATATCATATTATACTTTGTACACGTTTATTTTGAAGGCACAATCGCTACTTCGGGTTGGCCAACCCGCCCCAGCTAACCAGGGGATGAGGGTGTTGCCGCCAGCAAGTGGTTTGAATTGATTCTCTCTAATCAATCTAATTTCTGGCACCAGATGGACAGTGAATGCCTCAAGTTAAGATAACAAACAAACAAACAAAAAACAAACAAATAAATAAATAAAAAACCACGAGTTATAACTTCCTGTCCTGGAAGAAATCCCTAAAAGTGATCAGGAAGATTATATTCGGTGATCATCGCAAGGCCAACATCCAGGCAAACATCCACCATTATAAAGAAAAATCAGTTATATTTTCAGAAAAAGATTAATTTTTGCTTTACTTCTTTAAAGACCATATCTGCATATAACCTCAATATAAATTTTATCAACGTTTTTTGTCAGCCTTAAACTAAGTAAACTATTCTGCAAATGAAAAACTGGTTTAGGTGGGTTTAGGTTAAGTCTTAACATTAAAATGTCAACTTAGTGGAAGTTAACTTTTCAGAGATGGACTATAGAAATGTGAGTCTTTATTGATTAAAGAACAGAGTCAAAATGCACAAATGCAATGCAGCACCGGAACCTAAATTAAAATCTTAGCAACCTAAAGTGGATGCAACACAACTATGAGAAGATGACTGTAAACAATGCTGTGATGTTGAAAAAAAAAATACAATCAAAAATCTTACACTACTTACAGTTATCCGGAGACAACATATTCCAAATATTGGGGCTATTGAAAGCCCCTTTCTCTGCACTGAGACCGATGTTTATCTCATAATATCAATAAACAGAAACAACATTTGAATGCATAAAAATATAATCACAACTTTTACCTGAGAAGGAACTTGAGAAGCTATAAAGATATGTACATAAAACTGTAAAAAAAAAAAACTTTCTTGATGATGGATGCAGTTTGTTTTGTTTGCTAAGACCGCATTATTAGTACGAGATCCAGGATCTCTAACTTCATCAGATTTTTTATAGTCTGCATCCAAGAAATTCCTCCGAATATACACATCCTCAAAACAATGAAATTAAATAGTATAAACTCTTTAAACACATAATAGAAAAACTTTATGTAGAGAAAAACCCAAAATAGAGAGCTCAATAAACAAATACAATTAAGTTAAAAACTAGATAATAATAAAAAAGGAAAAAAATAGTTTCACACACAATCGGGGAGTGAGGGTTCAGGTCTGGGCCGCCATCACTAAATATCGTCGAGCAGCTCCTCCACGGCAACGGTTGTCAGGTCGGAGTAGAAGTTGCCTTCATTGTCTCCGCCCCCAAACATGAGCAGGGTTCTGGTGACGCGTCCTTCAACCTCCGCTTGCTCCTCCTCCTCTGAGAGATGGAGACGATCGGTCTCCATGGTGATGATGGAGTGACCCGCCCGGGGGACAGACAGCTGAGGATGCGTCACCTCTGTCCAGCTGTTGGTGTCTGAACAAACAACGACTCTTTTGCTTAGTGTGTGATGCTACTTTGATATATACATCCGTTTTATACAGACCTTCTATACAGCCAACTTGTACTAACGACCAGATAACAGCAGCAGCCTTTAGCGTTTGTCTAGGTGTGTGTGTGTGTGTGTGTGTGTGTGTGAGAGAGTGAGCTTCCTCTCACCTGTGTCGAAGATGAAGGTGTCGTTGAGAGCGTTGTTTCCGTTGTAACCGCCGTGGATCAGGAACTTTGTGTCGGACAGCACAGCGCTGCCATGCCAGCTGGAACACACACACACACACACAAAATGACAATGCAGCCTAAAAGATGACAGCAAGTCAGAAAGACAGAAAGTTTTGTAATGTCATGTCGGTTGTTGTGTGTGTGTGTGTGTGTGTGTGTGTGTGTGTGTGTGTGTGTGTGTACCTGCGAGGAGAAGGGGCTTTTCCTGTCGTTTTCACAGCAGAAAACTCCATCAGACCTGAGAAACAAAGGGAACACAAGCATGTATGCAGTGGTGTGTATATAGGTGTGTGTGTGTGTGTGTGTGTGTGTGTGTGTGTGCGTGCACCAGGGATGTGATGAGGACAAAACACTGGTGTGTGCGTCTTACCCAGGTCCAACATGTACATGTCATTGTAGCAGACAGGAGTATCCCATCCACCAAATACATAGATCTTCCTCTCCTGCATCACACACGCTGAGTGGCTAGAGAGAGAAAGACATGATATTCTATTGATCCTCAAAAAGGAGAATTTACTTTTTTCTTGCCCACCTCAGAGGTCAGGGGTCAATTTCAGTCTGCTGGGCTCTCGCCAGAACAGTGTGAGGGTTGACTTTCAGATCAAACCAGCTTACCCTGAGCGAGGGGGCGGTTTGTCGCCGGTGACGATGGGCTGGTACCAAATGGAGAGGTGGGGGTCGAAGATGTACAGGGAGTCGCTGCAGCCGTCCGGTTCCGGGTTGGGACGGGGAAACACCCCCCCCAGCACGAACAGCTCGCCCCGGAACATACTGCAGCTGTGGTAGGCCAGGGGGGGGACTTTACCCTGAGCCTGAAGGAGACGAGAGAGGGAGAGGAGGACATGAGGGAAGGGAGGTGGAGTGGCAGGTTTAGAAAACACGATCAAACAGCATCATTCGAGTTAAAACGCAGTACACACACACACACACACACACACACACACACACACACACACACACACCTCCACCATGGTCCACTTCCAGCTCTGCGTGTCCAGGATGTGAACGTCGTTGAACCACTTTTTGTTCTTAGAGCCCCCGAACACGAAGATCCGCCTCGAGTCGGGGTCGTAGATCGCCGTGTGGCCGATCCTGGCCTCGGGGGTGGGACCCTCCGCCAGCGTCTCCGCCGCCACCCAGGACATGTCCTCTATGGGGACGGACAAAAGGAGACACTTTTAACGCGGAAGCGATGCAAATCCCTCCTTGGATCTCCGCATCGTATACAAACGGTCTCTCGTCAATAGTTTCGGTGCGACTGACCTGTGCAGAGCTTCCACATAGGGTCTTTGCAGAACTGCGTCCTGGCTCCCTGCCCTCCGATCAGAATCGCCGTCTGGGCGTCGATGGGACACATCGTCTGACCCCAGCGACCTGACGGGTTGACCAATGGGGCTGCGGGGGAGATGATAAGACATGAGTCATTCAAACGTGCTGAATATGTCTCACTCACACTCTCACACACACAAGCTTGGGACAGCTGTCTGATCATATATCTATCAGAGCATTCAGCAGGTCTGTGTGTGTCTCGCTGGGAAAACGGCAAGGAGCTGAGCAACCGGCAACCTTTCAAGACCTTGAGTTTAGAGAATATAATCCGGTGCTTCTAAGCCAACTGATATTTAGGATCAGTTTCACACACCGTATTATGGAGGGAAATGTCACATTTCTGCACAAACACTTTGTAAAAAGAAAAAAGGCCAGCATCAACTTCAACTTGACCAATATCTCTGACTGTCTGTCAATGGGAGATAAGCAAAAGGCGACCAATAAAAACACAGTTTGAGTCTGTGAACTCAGGTGGGTGATGCGCACCGACATGCCGGCTGGGGACTGAGAAGTGAATGAATACGATATAAAAACACAATAAAAATGGTGTCCGGTCGGCACGCTGACTCGGACTCACCGGTCTGTGTGGGCGTCTTGGCCTGTCTCCCCTTTGTCCTGGTTGCATTGTGCGGAGGTGTTCTTCCCACAATGCTCTGCGGGTCTCCTGCTCCATTAGCTGCGGAAAAGGAGAGTGAGGACCTTTGATATTACATACAGGACAGAGCGCTGCAACACAGACAGGCTGATGCTACACACCAAGCCACACCGTCTCTCACACTATGTGTAGCTCTCTCTCTCTCTCTTTCTCTCTCTCTCTTCCTCCTTCCTGGTTGGTTAATGTTTTTCTAAAGGGGTTAACAGTCTTTCAACTACATACATACATTCTGCTATATTCATGTAAAAAGCATAAAAATCCCTGATATTCCGAGAATGTATCAAATTCCCTAACATTCCTGGTCTGGAATACACCACTCAAAACTCAAAACATGATATTCCAGAAATTCCGAGACCAGTGGGAACCATAGCAAGGCCAAAACTGCCAAGGATTTGCCTCATCTAAAACATTCCTCTTCCACTTCAGTCCGTCTCACCTGCTCCCTTCATCTTCGTAGCATCTCCTCCACTGGCGAACAGCCTCTGGCCTCCTCTGGCCTGACCTCTGACCTTTCTCACGGGGGTCGTCTTCTCCGGCGAGCCGTTGGGGCACACGTTCTCTTCCTCCGCTCTCTTCGTCGCCTCCTCTTCCCGCTTCCTCTTGCCGTTGCCCTCTCGAGGTGCGGGCAGAGCCACGGTGTCCTGGGACGGTACAGGAGACAGGGCGTCCATTTAGAACTGGAGGTATAATAATTCCTCGGTTCACGCCCGCTCTCTAGGGGTTGTCTAAAGGCATTCTGGGAAATGTAGGAAATCCCTAACCGCGGTAGACATAGACGAGTCAGGCTGAGAGAAAGTGAATTACAACACTTCATCATAAAATAACTAACTTGATGATATCTAACAGTGTAAAGGTATGAGGGTGGATTATTCCTTCAAATAGTTCAGATAATCCCTACGCCGATCCGATGCATTCCTGAACAATACCATTATTTTGAGGGATCAATGGACAAAGATGAAATATAATCTGTTTTTTTCTGATGTGTGGAAAGGAAGCAATATCAGATTACCTTTGGAGTGTATTCCTTCCTGGCCAGGATGACTTCTGGTTCTGACCAATCTGCTTTCACCTGAAAAAACAAACAAACACAAAGATGAACCCTCAACACAGTCCATAGCTAAATCCCCTATGGGAGGAATAATGGACTCTACAGTTAAGATTCAACCTGCAGCAGAGGGTCTGCAAGTTTCATCAACTTAAATTTCCGACTTTTAAAGATATTTTTAATGCCAGTTAGAATGAAATATAAAGCCCAATTTCACATTTGAAAAAACCTGAAACTACAAACTGGCCACCAGGAAAGCAAATGTTAAAACGATCCTGAATGACCTTCTATCTCTTTCTGGATTATTCCCAGAATGCCATTTAGACAGCCTTGAGGCCTTGTCCATGTTTGATATTTACCAGGTTTCCTCCCTCCAGGGTGACAGTCAGTGTGACCCCCTCCGTCCATGTCTCCTCCTCCCATTGCTCCCATGACAGACACCTGACAAGGCAAGACAAAATTCAGTCCCGGGTGTCAAGTTAAGGCACTTAACCAACTATAGTAAAGCGGCTCAGTAGCTGACAGTAGAAGACTGTGGTTGTAGGCTACCGGGCAGCTGCCAGGTGTAAATGTGTTGAATTGTATGAAAGTGAAGCAGGGTGTCACTGGAAAATAGTAAATAAACGTAAATAAAGTAAATAAACGTTAAAAATGATTATCAAGTGTACAGAAAAACATTTTGTGTTCTGTTGTCTGAGACAGTGCCAACCTACTTGTTGTATGGTGTCAGTTTGCCTATAGTGATGGGAATCCTGTCAGCATCGTTGAGTTCCGCGTTGACGCAGATCCTCTCCCCCCACGGCCCGCTGCTAAACAGCACCACCAGGCGGGCAGTCGGCGGAACTGCAAGAGACACCCTACACGACCCGTTGGCACTGAAATGAAGAAACAAGTAAACCGTAACGTCGCTGTCCAAAAACATTAAGCTAAGAGCAAAGTAACACCAGCTGCACGATGTTTATATGTTTCGCAGTGACAAAAAAGCTAACAGATGTGAGTGTCATTTCCTCCAAAGACAGACGATTTAAAGGCGCCAATGTGGTGAAACTGTTTTCAACTATTTTACATCGGTTAGCGGTCACTTGCTAACAACTATCTACTTGCGATTCAGGTACATAGAGTGAAAGTAATGCTCACAAAACCTAACGTTTCAAGTTGAGCAAAAACTATTTGACGCGTTTTACGTTGATCATCTTACCATAGAAGGCGGTGAGGCGGATTGTTTACTCCAAAAACCGCATAAACTCCGAAATCGTCCATTTTCCGATCCCCTCAAGCAAACGCAATTATCTGCAAGAGTAACTTATATCTGCTACAAATTATTGCTGTTGCTAATATTGTAATTTTAAAAAGCGATATTGTCTCTGTCTTGCTCCGTACTATATCTCCCGCCACTGATGTACACAATTTCTTAAACTCCGCGCGAGTTCTGGTGACACTACTAGGTGCGCATGTCTTGGGTTCCAGAGTATCCCGGAAGACGGAGTCTATACCTAACTAGATACAGATAAACGCGAGCTCTATCGATACGGGAGAAAACGAGACCCACATCGAGTGCCCTGCAACACACAAGCCAATCAGAGGCCTGCATTCAGCGGCGCTGCGAAATTTCACAGAGGGTGCGTTCAAGAACTCTGTTAGGTTAAGTTAGAGACCATGCAGGTTAGAAATATCGAGAATGTCACTCTGGTCAACAGACCCAGCAAACTTTCATACAATTGTATGTGTATTTTTAAACATATACAACGATGGTTTGATAAAAATACATCTAAAAGTTGTTCACATAAGCACTCACCAATAGTTTATTTTTAAAGTGACTGAGAAAGTTGAAGAGAAGGAAAGGAAAGAGGGAGAGAAGGACCACAGAGACTGGAAAGGAAACACAGGCATACTATTTACATGTCTTTTCACTCATACAAGAACCCAGCTGTCTGAAGTGACCCATAACAATAACATAATGCAAACAGGACATATACAGCTGCCTATGTGTATCAGCTAGGTTCCCTCCATTCACTCAGTTGGCTCATGGGTCACGTTCATGCAAATCCACCTGGCCATTTGTCACCTGTCATCTGTGGTGGTCAATGTTTCTTCATTTGAACATCCATCCCTGAGCAAAGCCAGCTGCCTTCAGCGCGCCAGTCACCACGGAACAAGGTCTGTCAGAGCTACGTTTGCGTTCAGGATAGATAGGAAACAAATTGTCATTGTCATGCAAAAATTGTTGTATCTCTGGTTTTGTCATTTTAGTTTTACTGTAAAGGAGAAAAAATGATTATCTTAAGTTCATCATGCAATAGCTCCAAAATAAAGAGGATCCAGGCTGTCAAAATGAACTCAGATTCCAACAGCTGGATTGCAATACATTGTACATTTCTGCTTTGTGACACAATGTGGATTTTGATTTTTATTACAACTGGCAGCTGCTATAGTCTCAAATGGATACACAAAGTTTCATGGCCGTGGAACCAAGCAAAGGCATTGATAATGCAGTGTAAGATGTCAAAAACAACACACGTGCATCTCCAGTCCTGACAAGTCAAATTCATGGAGATACAGTCCAGGTTTTCTGCAGGACAATGACGAGATCACCTCATCAGGTGGTCCTGTTTACACCATCTGATGTTTTCTGTTATCATGTTATACATATCTTGAGGTATCATGCATCCTTTTTTTTTTATTATGTTTTCCTTTCTCTCTGTCTCTCTCTCTCTCTTCCTCTAGTATGAATGGATCGGATGTCAACTTTTCTCCAGCCTATTTCTGGACAATGTGTGATCACTACAATGACGACAATGGACCTTCGGCAGGCCTCGTCATCCTCCTCACCGCCCACTCCTTAGAATTCCTCCTCGGCCTCCCGTCCAACGTCTGGCTCGTCTATCACATCCTGAGGCAGAGGTCAGAGTAGACCAGTGGTTCTCAATCCAGTCCTCGAGGACCCCCTGGAGTAGAGATACTGAGCGATGACACTGGTAACATGTTAAGCATTTTGGAATCAAATTCTTCTGTTCTTTTCCTTTAAAAGGTCAAAGCTTACCGGCGTCCTGCCTTCGGACGTCTTCCCCCTCAACCTTGCCTTGGTCCAGTTGTTCTTCTCCTTGGTCCAGCCTCAATTCTTCATCAATCACTTCCTGTGGCGTAGCGACCTTGTGCTGTCAGTGCTGGATTACCTGACCTCGGGGGTCCTCGTGGGGAAACCCCTCCTCTACTCTCTTCTGTGTGTGGAGCGGTACCTGGCTGTGGTCCGGCCCGTTGACTACCTCAGGTGATTATTACAATCCTTTGTTTTTCCTTCATATCCACACGGTTTCAACACAAGATTTCATTACAGTCAGACATATTGATCCTCACCCTCCTCCTCTCTCTTCTATCTCTCCCTCCACTCCTCCCCCCCTCTCCAGGTTCAAGGCGTCCCGCTACAGACGGGGGTGTTTGGTTGCGTTGTGGTCTCTCACCATTGTGATAACCGGTGTGGGGATGACGTGGAACAAATACATCACACAGTCTGTGGTGTTCCTCCCTGCTCTCGCCGTAGACACCTTATGCAGCTTGTCTATCCTGAAAACGCTGAAAAGACCTCCGCCGGGGGACGGGAGAGAGATGGTGGGGAGGACGGGAGGACAGAGGGTGGCAGGAATGGAGGGAAGGAAAGCGGAGAGTAGAGGGGAGGAAGAGAGGGAGGGAAAGGTGGACAAAGAACAGAAGAGGGCGAATGAAAGTGGAAAGAAATACGAAGGGAAGGAGGAAGGCAAGGAAGGGAAGGGTCAAAATGGACGCGAGATGATGCATATCGAGGAGATAGAAAAGAGCAGCAGGAGAGAGAGGATGGAAAGGAGCAGGAAAAGGAGGAAGAGGAGGGGAGATGGAGAGATGGATTCCATGAAGAGAACAGCCTTCATCACCGTCACTATCATCCAGGTTGTCCTCACCGTCAGCTATCTCCCCTTAATTGTCACCTGGCCTATGAATGGGCGAGTTCCATTTGAGACCTTGAAGTGCCAGTACTACGCCATGGCTCAAGCTGCCGCGATCAGCTGCAGCTACCTGCAGCCTCTGCTCTACCTGCACAGACTGGGCAGGCTGCCTTGTCTGACACTGGACAACAGATAGATCGGTTCTGATTGGCTGAGTCATGTTCGAAGCTCTTATCCTGTGAATGAACAACTGTGACCTGTAACAGTTAATTGGTGATCACCACTCATACTGCCGCTAGAACTATATTGTTATATTTAACTATATTGGTGGAACAATAATACATATTATTATTATTATTATTATTATCACCACCACATTAGTTTTGAGACAGGAGTATAATTATCGTGAACCAACTAGACCATGAGTGAGAAGATTGTCAGCCTCTACCGGTCTCTGCATTTTACAAAATCACTTCCAACATGTTTATCCTCTTCAGTGAAATGAAAGAGAAAACATTTCGCTTTGACTCTTTGTGACAGGAAGCAACAGAAATGTTTATGGGAAATGTGGTCGTCATTTTGAGAAACACCAACAATACCACAGGATGGAGATAGAGGCTACCAATCGTCTTGACCAAAGTGTCATTTGTTTAGTAGTTTAGTAGTAATTAAGTACTTTTTTATTAGGTATCACAATTAAATTAACAATGATCCATTGATGTTTAAAATTCTACATGTAGCACCATCTATGAGTATTGATTAAAATAAAAGATTTATTGAACATTTGTGTTGGTTTTTAAAAAAATAAAAAAATCACTGTGTCACTATGTTTTTACACCAGCAAGTACCAGTTAGCACCAAGACTAGCCACTGAGCTAATCTACGTAGCCACGGCATAATAACATCTCTAAACTAGTGGTAGCATAGCAAAGGCAGATGACCTTTATTTTGTAGTGAAGACTGGCACCGTGTTTTTTATTGCTATTGATGTGATGCAACACATATCTGGGAGTCAAGCTGTAAAAATGTTCTGATTTTACCATTATGAGTTTGGTGGCAAGTCAAGGGGTATTTTTGAAACTTTTGAAACAATTATGGTATCCTGAAAAGTGTAAAAAACAATGTGTAAAAGAAACACCAATAATATGTTGAGAGCCTACTGCTTTGTTTGCTGTCTTGTTTCCTATACTGTATGCAAAAACTATAGACCTTAAAAGCACGTACAGGGTTTTCAAGCCATCATGAAAGAGATGGATTGGCAGACTGCTTTCCATACAGGTGTGATTTGCTCAACAGATATACAAAATAATAATATCCATAAAGATATACAACACCTTCTAGACATTGACTTTTGAGAACTAAACTGCCAAACAGAATTAGCCTACTATATTTGATTCATTTGAATTCAGACATGACCTCTCATCCTCCTCTCGTCCAATTAAAGTGTGATTTCTAGTTAGTACATTTAAAACCAAACAAAAAGAGAGCTTATTGTCAGCTTCCTTTGAAGTATCACAATTACACAATTTCTGCACAATTTAAAAGCGTTGGAAAATATGGCATGCTCTTGAACATACCCCCAACCGCTCCAGCTTTCGAAAAGCATTGTGGGATTGGTCGCCGGTGGTAAGCTTCTCGAAGGAACTGCAAAGATGATGGTGAGCAAATTAGCGTTCATGCCGTTATGTCAAACTCAAATCCATCTCCATCCTTCTCTCTAGCAGCAAGCATATGTACCCGGGCTAGTCTTAAAATTTCAGACAAGCCGCGGCTATACCCGGGAAGCCGATATTTTTAGGGAAAAGAGATGTAAACGTTTTTATTGTTAGCTAGATGGTTATTAGCATGTTAGCATCCCTCAGCATCAATGGGCGTATACGATGTTCTAAGTAACAGACGAGCTAGCGTGTCATTACAGCAGACAATAGATTAACTGCTGTCACTAATATTGCTCTAATAATGGATCTAGCTGGCAGTGGTGCTTGGCGTGGTAGTTTCACTATCTATCGGTTAGTAGTTTTGCGTCTTACGTCTCAGCTTTGTCAGCTAAGTTGTAGCTGACGTTGGCCACAGTGTATACAATCCCATGAATGGGTGGCTGCATTAGCAACCTTTCCAACTATTGTACTGCAACAGACTAGGGTGACTATCTGATAATCTTCACTTCACAACAGTCAATAAATGATTGTTGTGGTATAACGATTGTAAATATATACATATATGCTGGATTTGGGAGCGGATTGATGCAGAGCAGTGGACAAAGCAAGCAACCTTAACGTTAGCCAACAACAGCCAGCTAGCCTGGAGAAGTTGGCAATGAATTATGTAAGAATTAAATGAGAACAACATCTGTTGGCAAGTTGACCAGCAAGCCACAGTGAGCTGTATTGATTGACTATTCAAACAAATGACAGGTGTTTGACAGCGTCACTCTGGTGGGCAACAAAAGCGTCACACCCTGTCTAGCTGGGATACTAGCCTGTGTGTGTGCTCCACTGTAGTGTGTGTGTTTGTGTTTGACATTCACTCCCTACTATCTACGCAAAGCTATTTTCTGGCATATTCCTGCAAATGATCTTTATGAAGTTTTCAGCGTGTCAACGTTTATCCGCATGTAGTTGATCTCTGGTGTAGCTGATTTTAGATTTCGTTCAGGTGTATGTTATCTTCGGTTAGAATCAGCTGTTAGCTTTAACCAAATAATATCAAACCACTAGTTGTGCCATTCCCATTTGCTGTTATCTGCCCTGATTGTCTAATGCAATTTCTCTTTTCCTGTTTCTTTCACACTCATTCCACTCACCCCCCCCCCTCCATCTTCTATCTTCTTTCCCTGTCTCTCTTACTTCACCCCCCCCAGCCCACACCGGTTATCCTGTTGAAGGAGGGGACAGATACGTCTCAGGGCATTCCCCAGCTCATGAGCAACATCAGTGCCTGCCAGGTCAGAAAACTACCTCTTCACTCTGTATTGTCTAGGTGAAGTTTATGTACGTGTTTAACCTTGAAAATGGGCAAAACTGTCTAAACCTGTTGTCTGTTGTATATTTTCAAACAGGTGATTGCTGAGGCGGTCAGGACGACCCTGGGGCCCAGAGGGATGGACAAGCTCATGGTGGACAGCAGAGGTGAGTAGGGATGGGTGGCCAGGGATAGAGGAAAGAATGGACTGAGGGAGGAAAGGGAAAATTCAGCCCTGACCATTTGTATGAGGAATTATGTGTGTTTGTGTTCCTGTACAGCATAATTAGTAAGTGTGTGTGTGTGTGTGTGTGTATTTGTCAGGTAAGGCCACCATCTCCAATGATGGAGCAACTATCCTGAAACTGTTGGATGTGGTTCACCCTGCAGCCAAGACCCTGGTGAACATCGCTCGCTCCCAGGACGCTGAGGTGGGTGTGGGTCTGGGTGGGTGGGTTTAGGCCAGTTCACAGGTTAAAATCTTGGGCCATGAAAACTGTTCCAATATTTCACCAAATGAACGTGAGCAAAGGTGCTATCATTTAGACAACCATGATCCTTATTTGTCTCTCTCTCCTCCCATATATCTCCAGGTTGGAGATGGCACCACCTCCGTCACCCTCCTGGCTGCAGAGTTCCTGAAGCAGCTGAAGCCGTACGTGGAGGAGGGCCTCCACCCTCAGACCATCATCAGAGCTTTCCGCACCGCCACTGGCCTCGCCATCAAGAAGATCAATGAGATCTCGGTGACCATTAAGAAAGACGACAAGGAGTGAGTGCAACTCAACCCTCTTTTACAGTGGAATTGTTTAGCTAACACCAGCTGATTTATTTTAGTTTTCTTTCAAAGTAGCTGTTGAAGTGTGAACCCACAGGAGCTTCATGTTGATGGCATGAGAGAGCAACTTAATTTGTCTGATCTAAACTTTTTCTCCATCCTGTTAGAGAGCAGAGGCAGCTGTTGGAGAAGTGTGCGGCCACGGCCATGAACTCTAAGCTGATTGCCGGTCAGAAGGGTTTCTTCTCAAAGATGGTGGTGGATGCCGTCATGTCTCTGGATGAGCTGCTGCCTCTCAAGATGATCGGCATCAAGAAGGTCCAGGGAGGAGCCCTGGAGGTTGGTTTCTTTAGTTCAACATGGAGAATTGATGCAGAACTTTTATTGCCACTTGAGCAAAAGTTGCTTTGAATTTGGGCCAGAATTTAGAGGCATCGTATGCCTGGAAGGTGTTGGAAAATCTGAGTGAGCAAAATGAACAAGAAACACTCGTCCCTCCCACAACAACTACCATGAATGCTGGATCTCCATCTTTCCCTCTTTCTTTTTCCTTCCTCACTCCTCATATTGACCCTTTTTTTTTTTTCCCCTCTCCCCCACCTTTACAGGAGTCTCAGTTGGTGGCTGGAGTTGCATTCAAGAAGACCTTCTCCTACGCCGGCTTTGAAATGCAGCCCAAGCGGTACGACAACCCAAGGATCGCCCTGCTCAACGTGGAGCTGGAGCTGAAGGCAGAGAAGGACAACGCCGAGGTTCGCGTCAAGTCTGTTGAGGTATGGAGTCTATGAACACACACCTATATTTTAAAACAAATCAATTCTTTTGATTCACTGGAGGCCAATTTTCTGTTAAGTGCCCTTGAGTAAAGAACGTCAACAGAATCAATGTCACTGCCCCCTTCTCTCCAGGATTACCAGGCCATCGTGGACGCTGAGTGGAACATCCTGTACGACAAACTGGAGAAGATCTACAAGTCGGGAGCGAAGGTGGTTCTTTCCAAGCTGCCCATTGGCGACGTGGCCACCCAGTTCTTTGCCGACAGAGACCTGTTCTGCGCCGGCAGAGTCCAGGAGGAGGACCTCAAGAGGACCATGATGGTAGGGACACTCGCTTTGTCATCTTGCTGAAAAAAGAATTACTTGTCGGGCATGATTTAGACCCACATTGCTGGAGCGATACTAAAAGTAAAGTGGTTTGCTGATTGAGGCCAATTGTGTGCAATGTGTCCTCCAGGCCTGCGGGGGCTCCATCCAGACCTCAGTAGGAGCCATGACAGACGACGTCCTGGGACTGTGTGAACTCTTTGAGGAGGTGCAGGTCGGAGGAGAGAGGTAAGAAGTTCACTGCTGTTTTTTTTTTTTTTTTTTTTTTCAAACCCCTTTCCCAGTCCGCTCCCAGCTGTAACTGAAGGGAAAAACGAGCATCATCTCTTTCAGTGACAACTCTTCTGTCGTCTCTCTCCCTCCCAGGTATAACTTCTTCAAGGGCTGTCCCAAGGCGAAGACGTGCACCATCATCCTGAGGGGCGGAGCAGAACAGTTCATGGAGGAGACTGAGCGCTCGCTGCACGACGCCATCATGATCGTGCGCAGGGCCATCAAGGTCAGTTGACACCACACAGAAATGCTTTGAGCGAGCGAGCGAGGGAGAGTACTGCTCATTGCATGTAACTACGAATGCACGTCGGGTAACACTGTTAACGCCCACCGCACACCCCGACTGCTCTGTAAGCCTCCTGTATCTGACCCATTTCCAGAACGACTCCATCGTGGCGGGGGGCGGAGCCATCGAGATGGAGCTGTCCAAGTACCTGCGGGATTATTCCAGGACCATCCCCGGTAAGCAGCAGCTGCTGATCGGGGCGTACGCCAAGGCCCTGGAGATCATTCCCAGACAGCTGTGTGACAACGCCGGCTTCGACGCCACCAACATCCTGAACAAGCTCCGCGCCAAGCACGCACAGGTGGGGAATGGAGACACGCACACTTCCTCACACAAACACTATGAGTGTGTGGCATACTACTATGCACCGCTGAATATATGTCTATAGTGCCTTTATTCAGTTTTAGAAATGGTACTCGCAGGAACTGAAACCAGCCATTTGTGTGTGTGTGTGTGTGTGTGTGTGTCATCAGGGCGGTATGTGGTACGGTGTGGACGTGAACAACGAGGACATCACAGACAACTACGTGGCCTGTGTCTGGGAGCCGTCCATCGTGCGGATCAACGCTCTGACGGCGGCCTCGGAGGCGGCCTGCCTCATCCTGTCGGTCGACGAGACGATCAAGAACCCCCGCAGCTCCATGGACGGACCCCCAGGGGGCGCCGGCAGGGGCAGGGGCCGCGGGAGACCCCATGCTCACTAGACGGCGTAGGAAGTAAAGCCTCATTTAAAACCCGGCGTTAAAGTCCCTGTGCAGATAGATTCTGTCCGAGCTACATTTAAACAAAGATGTAAACTCACTTAAAGGATTGTAATTGTAAAAAAAACTACCTGCAGTTGTTGGTTAGGAAAACCAGTTTCCAATCCTTTTTGTATTTAAAGTTGTGTTGAAATGTGGCTTGGCATGTGGCTTTGTGCATTGGGATTTGAATGCTGGCTGACGTGGGGTGATGAAACCAGTCGTTGGGGGGAACACACACATGGCAGGTGAAGGAAAGACACTCATATAAACAAGAAAGGGGCAGGAGAAGTTAAAAGTGGCAATTTCAAGAACTTTCGTTGGACTTTTTTTTTTTATTGTTGCTCTACCTTCTTGGCGTAGTCTTTCATCCGTAGTGTTTTGTTACTGAGATTTCTTAGTGCTCTGTAATGCCTGCTGCAGCTTGATTGTCTGACTGTCTTTCCCACTGGAAATTGATCTTCCACCATGTTCAAAATGTAACAAACACACTCCTGTCCCCGTAATGCCACCTCAGCCATCACTCTTCCTCGTCTGACTTTAGGGAGCCGTTGTGTTATTTGTAACTTGTGGAAAAGCACTGATGGGTTGTTGAGCAGTTCTGGACCATTTCTTATTGGTTATGCTGTGTGGAACTATTTATTGTACCAACTCTTATCAATAAATCCACAGCTAAAATAGTACTGTTGACTTTTATTTTTAATGACTACTTCTGGGTGGAGAAAACTTTATTCCTGACAATGTATCAATACAAGGCCAGTTTTGTAGTATTCACATTTCAGGGCTGTAAGTTAGAAAAAAATAAATGCTAAAGGTAAATATATTGCTTTATTGCACTGAAAACCCTCATAAATCAATATTTTACAGTGACCTATGTATCGTAATAATACCACGTCTGGAACTTGATGTTTATATGGTGGAATAGAAGAAGTGGGAGGGAAAGAAGCAAGACAAGGTCAAGTCAATGGTCGGCAAACTTCTCATCACTTTATACAGAAAGTTGGTTAGAGTTTATTGCAGCACACACAATACAAATGAGAGAGACAGGCTTAATAACAGTACATAGTGGGTGATTTTTTCAGCTTCTAAAGCTACTTAAAAAAATATATTGTTCAGCCTTTTTCTGATTTGAGTTTGGACAGAGATTTTCCCGTTCAGGTTGATCAAATGCTGAGGCTTCAGTCAAAGTTTACAGTTCGTACAGAGACCGCATGAACATAATGTTACGTAATAGTTTGGTTACTAGCTGTTTCTATGTATTTCTACAAATACTACACATGTTGCTCATGATAAAAGTTTTAATGTTGGAGGTTACCTAATCTGGGTTAAATATTACTTTAAAATGACTGATTTAGAATACTTTGTCAGGTGGGGAGACAGGAAATATTAAATTGTTTAGTGTACTGATGTAGACTGCCAGAACTGTCCTGGATCTCTATGCCGGTTAAAACAAGGAGGCAACACATAATGTAGAAGACATACTTAAGGCACATAATATGGCTAGTGCGTACATTCAGAAAGTTAAAAAATGATTCCCTTCTGTAGTACCCATACTTGGGTAAATGCATCCATTTTTATATTTAAGATGCTTCTTCAGCTGGTAGTTCAGTTTCTTGGCCACTAGGTGGAGCAGAATTACAAGTCCTAAAATGAACAGAAAAGTGAGAAACAACAGCTGCAATCCAGGCAGTATCAATACTTCCTTGTTGGATAGTGACATAAGATTTAAAATGAGGTATCAGCCCAGAACTCTGGGATAATGCCCGTCATCCTATGAGGGAAAAGGCAATACTCCAGTATTTAGCAACACAAGTGAGTCTTAGTCTAGGTAGTATATCGCTGTTGTCGTGTAACTCCAATTTTTGGTGATTTCCATGTTTTCAATCCTGGTTACATGGTTCCTGCGTGGGTTGAGACAAGTCTGCCATCCTTGGGCTTATAGAACCCTTTCAAAACGTCAATCTAAAAACAAGGCTGCTGTTCTTAGCTCCTGCAGAGGTGACATTTTGGAGATCAATACGAGCTGTTGGAGAGGCCATGTAGGTGTAGAAACTCTTTAGGTTAGGTAACAGACTTCTGAAGCCTAAATACCCCCTGGCCAGGGTGAATTAATGGGATGCTTGGTTTGCTGCAGCTTGCAATGGGTTTCATAGATTTCACTCAAGTGTTCCTATCTGAGTATTTTCTTGCCAGGAAAAGCCTCTGACAGCTTTTAGACTACAAATGAATTTGAGGTGAGGTGAGGTGAGGCCTATTCAACCGTAAGGGAAATACAGGTGCAGTAAGCATGACCTTTTCAGGAATCTGCGTTTGTGAAACCAGGAGAGTTAAAGACTGTCCCTCTCATGATCTTTTTCTCCCCTGCTGAAGAGTAAATATTATAAATGTCTGAATTCTGAGATGTGAATTGTCCCTTAGGAAAAAAAATCCTTTTGAAAGCACAAAACTCCCATTCTCTTCTCAGCAAACTCCCAAACCTACTCCCAAAGTACCCATAGTCTTTTCATGTTGTTTTGAGCACTTTCCTGGAATCCGATATTTCTATTTGTTTTGAAATGCTCGTCCCCACTTCCGGCTCGTCAGTTGGACAGGAAGTCTATGGCGGCCCGGACGGAGCGGCTGGACATGATGTCAACGGCTGTGACTTTGATCTCCGTGTCTCCGAACTGCATGGTCGCTCTGATCTCCCTCCTCTCCCCTGCTCCCCCGGCTCCGCCCACCGCTCCCGGCACCGGTAACGGCTCCGGTAGGTCCAGCGTTATCGCCCCGCACTTCCTGACTCCGGGGTCGGAAATGTACGTCACGTCGTCCGTCGCGCTGCAGTAGATGTTGATGATGATTTTCCGTTGGCCCACGCGAGCCGGTGTGTAGCTCCGCCTCACCACCTCGCCGAGAGCCACCGATTGGTCGACGGAGACGAAGCGGTCGAGGACGTCAGTGCACCACTCGCGTCCGTCTTTGATGAGGAGCTTCTCGCGCGGGTGGCGACCCTCCACGTAACGGTTCAAGACGCCCACGCCGTAGGTGAGGGGGCATCGACGTACACGGACCTGCGGGAAAGACGTTGTTAAAGGATATTTCCAGCCACACTGAACGTTAAGCCTTTTTTTCTGTCGTAAAATCCCTGCCGATTTTTACACGGTATTATCAGAGAAACTGTTATCATGTGACTCCCTACATCTAGACCCCATTCTGTAATGATTAATAGATGTCAAACCCATACTTTTGAGAGGGCAAACTAAGTAAAAAAAATGTGTGTGTGTTAAAAAACATTATGTTGTGAATGAAAAGTAGTTCCAAGTTAACGTTTTTTAACAGGTGTAGGCGTTTTGGGACAGTCTGACAAGGTGTCCTCACCACAGTGGGGTCCAGCCCGAAAAGCACCGCCCCCTTCAGTATGGTCAGACCAACGTCCTGAGGGATGATGATGCGGCACGTCCGTCCAAGTGCGTTCTGGACCGCTTTCTGCAGCATGGGCGACTCGGCGAAACCCCCGACCAGGAAGAGGAAACGCACGCCGCGCACTTCCGGCTTCGCCGTCAGCTCCTCTGTCGGGGGAGAGGAGGGGGGGAGGAGGAGGAGGAGGAGGAGGAGGAGGAGGAGGAGGAGGAGGGGGGAGGAGGAATGAGAAGGCAGGCGGTGAAGTGTACAACCGGTTTTGGTTTGGAGGAGATTTTTGTCTTTGTGTCTCTACAGATTACAGAATGTAAAAAAAAAAAAAAATAGGAATAGTGTGTTAAGGTCTTAAAATGTAAGTGTGTGTGTGTGTGTGTGTGTGTGTGTGTGTGTGTGTGTGTGTGTGTGTGTGTGTGTGTGTGTGTGTGTGTGTGTGTGTGTGTCTCACCAATGTGTTTGACGATGTTGCTGATGGTGGGCTGGAAGAGCTCGTTCATGGCCTCCTGGGTCAACCTCAACATCCCCTGGGACGACCACTTCACTATGTTCATACTGACACACACAGAGAGAGAGAGAGAGGTTGTATCTTTCTGCTGATATGCAAAAACACAGACACACACACACACACACACACACACACACCTCCTCCACCATCACACACTCACTTGCTCCTCCTCAGGGCGGTCTCCACACTCTGCCCCCTGTGTCTCTTGTAGTAGTCGATGAAGGAGAAGGGCAGGGAGATGTTGAGGGCGTTGGCTCTGCCCGGCGTGGCCGTGCGTTTCCGGGCCTCGAAGGCGATGGTGAGGTCCACCCAGGCGGCCGGGCGCTTGGCTTTGAAGCTCTGGATGAAATCCTCGCCGAAGATCTGGCAAAGCATGGCTTCGAAGGCCAGGTCTACGCCGACGGCGCCGTGAGGGCCGCCTGAGAGAGACGGAGAGAGGGAAGGCCCATTTTTTTTCCCCAGTCAAAAATGCCACAGGAAATTAAAGTTCTGTGGATTTCATTAAGGTGAGAGGATGGTTTTGGTGGTTACACCTTAGAGGCGGGCGTGTTGTACCTGAGGCCTTGTAGAGTTCTTTGAGCGTTCCCTGTGGCTGCTCTATCTGATGAACAGTCAGGTCTACTGTCCCCCCGCCGCAGTCCGCCACAATGTACCTGTCACCTGCAAAGGAGAGAACACACACACACACACACACACACACACACACAGATCAATTTGGTATCAGCACTATCTTATGTAGATTTTACCTGCGGGTAACACACACACACACACACACAATTTTAGTCCTGCAAAAATCTTATTCCACTGATGCTCTTTCACAGTTTGGTTGGTTCAGAAACCGTGGCTGATAATGTGGTGAATGCGGTACATTTTTGCGGCATGTCTGCCATGTTTCTACTATGTTTGTGTGTGTGTGTGTGTGTGTGTGTGTGTGTGTGTGTGTGTGTGTGTGTGTGTGTGTGTGTGTGTGTGTGTTTCCCTTGAAACCATCCAGCCAGCAGCCTCCCAAGCGTAAACAACCTCCAGGCATTTGTGATTACTGCTCTCCCTCTGCGTGTGTGTGTGTGTGTGTGTTGATTTGCGTGTGTGTGTGTGTGTGTTTATGATATGTCCAGCGATAAGGGCTGGAGCTCCTCTGGGTGCGTGTTCAGCTGGGCCTGACCACACCCTAGCCAGGAGAGAAAGGATGGAGATCCGAGCCAATTTGTGCAGCTCGTTTTTCATGTCTTGAACCTTCATAAATACTGTTAATCTGAAAACGATGCTGTTTTTCTTCAGTGAAAAAAAAATTGTTGATGCAAGGTTTTCCTTCCACAACGCCATTACGACCCTGGAAGGCACATTGGGTCAAATTTGGGGTGTGTGGGAATGTTATTGGGGTTATCAAATGGTCATCTACTATCATATATGTTTCAGTGAATCCACGACACCTCCAGAAGGCTCAACAGTCAAGTCTCTCTCAAACTCAAGACAGCGGAGAAGCAAAAGCCTGTGAGACGAGGAAGGAGAGCGGAAAGCAAATGGAGAGGGAGGCACACACATAAAACAAGGAGTGCAAAAAAGTGAAGATGGAGGGAGAGAGAAGCAGAGGAGGGAAGAAAATGGGAGCGCGGAGGAGAAAACGTGGGGTTTTCTTTTCCCCTCAGTTTATTTACAGTGATGAGGGAGAGCGTCCCACGGGCCGGGTCCTTCCTGTGTGTGTGTGTGTGTGTGTGTGTGTGTGTGTGTGTGTGTGTGTGTGTGTGTGTGTGTGTGTGTGTGTGTGTGTGTGTGTGTGTGTGTGTGTGTGTGTGTGTGTGTGTTTGTGTTTGTGTGTGCGCCAGCTGACAGGAAAGAGGGCAGAAAGGGTCAGCGGGGGCGCGTGGCTCCTCAGATTGCTGTCATGGCTCAACAGAGAGACGAGGGTGAGTGGAAAGCGTTGGGGCAGGCGGCACCGTCGCGGGCGGACAGCGTGACCGGTTGGCTCCGAAGCGGTTGCGGCGGGATCAGAAATAGTAGCACTTGTGGAGCGCTTTCTAAAGTTCATGCTTTTTCTTGCGAGCTGTCCAATCAGAACAAAGAAGAGGCGGGGCTTTCACGCCACGTAGGCGGCTGGAAAAGATAGCAGCAGAAATGTGGTAATAGCTGTTGCTCTGATCATACAGAGGCATGAAAAGAAAAGATAGAACTGTTGATGAATTGAAGAAATAATAGGTGTGTGGGTCTCTCTCTCTCTCTCTCTCTCTCTCTCACACACTCACTCACACACACACACACACACACACACACACACACACACACTGCCTTACCAGTCTGCATCTCTGACCACAGCTCTCCAGTCCCACTCTCCACCAGGAAGGTCCTGCTGTGTCTGGATCGCCTCAACTGTTCTCGTGCTGCAACACACACACACACACACACACACACACACACACACACACACACACACACACAGAACATACTTTGATTTCAGCACACTTCCTGCTCATTTCTGTCAGTGATTTCATACATGTTAATGGGTGGACCAACATATGCACACATGACACAGAACACACTTACAAATGTTATACCTTTTACTATCCGGATCTGACCTCAGTCACACACCCACACTGGCATAAACACGCACACACACCTGCACGCAAACACACGCACACACACACACACACACACATATAATGAATCATTTGCGTCGTAACATAAGTCAAAAATGTCACAGGGACAAATGATAAATTCTTTTTTTGTGTTTTTTTTCAGGAATGATGAGACAGTGTAGATACTTCAGTATTATGTATGTTTTATTCTATCATATCATATATAAATGCACCAGGCCTGCCAGCGAGACTCTACTGGGAATCTAGTGTAGCTCCTAGAAACCTTTTTGTGCAGATGTCGTTGGTCGGTGTTATTGGTCACAAACACCCTGTGGATATTTTTAACACAAGGTGGGGGGAGGAAGTCACAGGTGCTCGAAGCTGATTGGCTAGCGAGCGACTCTTAAATGAATTTGCGTCCATCTCTTTCTGTTCACTTCCCCCTGTTGACTTTGCATGTTATTTTTGTGACCCAACAGGTCAACGAAGAGAAACATCCTCACTTTCAACAAAGATCCATGTTTTCCATGCATGGTACCCGAGGCAGGAATGGGTTTCATTAGCCACAGTTTTCATGACATTTACCAAACTGCTCATCCAGCCTTTCAGTCCAAGTAAAACAAGAACAAAAAAAACACTAAAATGGGAGTCATAATGTTTTAACACGATCGCGGTAATTTGTTGGAAAGCTTTCTCTTCGGGCTCAACGTTAACGACGGCGACTGGCAGGTTCGACTTTGGATGGCGCCCAACAGAAACATAAAACACACTCAAACACAAGGGACAGAAATACAAAATACCCGTTTGACACAGCAGACACACGTACGCCTCCATTCAGAGAACGCATAAAACAAACCACAGCGGCTTTTAGCTGAGACATAATTACAGTTCAAATAAGTGTGAGGAAGAAGTCGGAATAACAAAGAATATTTCTCTAAGTCTTTCTCTTGATAAAATGGTGTTTTTGGCACAAAGGAAGCTGTGGCCTTAATGTGAAAGTGTGAGTGTGTGTGTGTCATAAGTCATAAGTCACTGTTTGACAGTCTAGAGTGAAGTGTTTGTATAATTTAGGTGAAAGAGCTTTTTACCAGGTGCCCCAAACCCCGTGAGTAAATGGTGCAGAAGAAACCTGCACACTGCCACTATTAGGGTAGGAGAAAGAAAGAAAGAAACCATGAAAAAAGCAAGCAAGAAAGCACAAAAGCAAGAAGGCAAGAAAGAAATCATGATACAAAGCATGAAAGCAAGAGAGCATTAAAAGAACGCGAGCACGAAAGAAAGAAAGAGAGATAGAAAGAAAGAAAGCACTCTGTTTATCCTTCATGTTACAGCAGTCTGACAGGAAAGGTTATCAACTACATATTGAGGAACAATGGTCTGCATTGTATTGAAACCAAAGTAGCCTGACAGTTGTTTTAGAGCTAAATCCATATGGCCATGGATGTAAATGTGTGTGTGTGTGTGTGTGTGTGTGTGTGTATATGTACATGCGTAGTAAATGGAGCTGAAAAAAGAATAACAGAATCACAGGCCTTGATTTCAGCCATGTGTGAGTATCGGGTGATGAATGGAACGCAAATCTGGAAGCTATTTACATGAAACAGCAGAAAAGTAAATTTTGTGCGTGCGTGTTTGTGTGTGTGTGTGTGTGTGTGTGTGTGTGTGTGTGTTGATGACTCCCCGGTGCTATCTTTGGAGAAGAAATGAGGTGGAAGAAAAGCTAAAGATAGCAAAAACCATGACCATGATGCCAAGTGTGTGTGTGTGTGTTTGTGTGTGAGTGTGTGAGGGGTGTCGAGTGTGTCTGCAGAGTCCTTGCAAAAGACTCGGCCAAAGAAAGTTGGAATGAGAGAGAGAAAGAGAGAGAGAGAGAGAGAATGACAAGCCAGGAGGGGGTGAGATCATGGTCTCACTGCACCTTGTTCCAATTACAATATCCTGTGTTTTGTGTGTGCGTGTGTGTGTGTGTGTGTGTGCGTGTGTGTGTGTGTGTGTGTGTGTCAGAGACTGCATATGTATAAGTGGGCCTGTGCAGGGTTTTTTTGCCCTGCATGTTCGCTTGCTGAAATATGCATTCTTCTCCCCTCCTCTGAATTCTCTCTTTGTCCCTCGACCCCCTTCCAGCGTTTTCGCAGCGTTTTCATGCGACTCTCGCGACCGCAAATGCCCGACGTCGCTACGGTTCCATTGAATAACCGCGTTGAAAAATCGCGCTAGACATTTGCAACGTCTGAAGTCTGTCTGAGGCAAGCGTATGAGAGCGTTCGGTTTAACCCCCCAAGACGCCAAGACGGCTAGCTGCTCGTGAAAAGTGAGGATCTCTGAAAGCTGCTATTCCTGTGGTTTTCTTAAAAGAATACACTGACTTTATATATTTAGCGATGTTTCGAAACATTCAGAATTTGCACAACAATGTATTTGTACATTCTATTGCTTTTATTGTTTTGTTTCTTTTTAAGGATTTGATGCAATACTTGAAGCGAATGGCCTCTGGATCACCGTGGTAACCTTCGCTTCTTGTCTGAGCCCTGCGGTCTGGACCGTACACACCTCCCCTCCTCTTTCTTCCTCTGTCTATCTTTCCGTCTCCCCCACTCCCTCTGTCTCTCGAGATCTTTGTCTGTCTGCTTTACACAAAACATATGGCGGCTCCAAAGCCATATGCATCTATGCAACACCCCCCCCAAAGCACACACACATAGACAATTGCAAAGTCATCTGAGGCAAAACCACTAGCGCCATCATAACTCAGATTTCTACACTCAGCTCTCTCTCTCTTCACACACACATATATGCGCACACACACACACGCACACGCACACACACACACACACGCATGCACACACACACTCACACACACACAAACACACAGATGCATCCTTTGCAAAACCACAACCCCCAAAAGAAATCAAAGCCCAACATTTCCAGGAACACAGTGGTTTCATGCTAA